>DVZL01002150.1:0-15944 GCA_018236625.1 Lasaia peninsularis
AGCGGCGCACCTACAACATCTATGGTATCTATAGGCCACGGTTGTCTCTTACCATCAGGAGACCCGTGTGCTTGTTCACTGTCTTATACAAAAAAAAAAAACTCAAGTTATAAGGTGACGTGTATTTCTTACTATTAGAAAATTCGTCTGCTTGTCTATCTGTCTTATAGGAAATCTGTATCTCCCAAATCTAAAGTCGCAAACTGTATTTGTGAACGTTTTAAGAACGCAACAATAAATTTTATCTTATATCAAATCAAATTGCCTTTGGAATAGTTCGCCCTGAAGTGCGCTCGGCTATTTTACAATGCAAGAGTAGACATCGAATTTTGATGGAATTGGACAAACTCAATTTCCTTCCAAATAGGTTACTGTCGACAGTGGGTCAGTGCCGACAGTAATTGTGATGGGACTGCCCATGCAAATGATGGCGCGGTTGAGCAGTCTCGAGCTAAATGCAGTCTTATTATATACTAATAAAGTCGTTTTTGATTGTTGATTTTATTTCTTGTATCTAAATAAGTTAGAGCTCATTTTAAGGTTCCGTACTCAAAGGTTAAAAGCTGTATTATAATGACCCCGCTGTCCGTCACCAGAGTCTGACTCGCACTTGGCCGATTTTTAATATTTTTATGAATGATTTAATTGTTATTGGAGAATTCATGTGGGAATTTTATTAAAATATACTTTATACTTTACTAGATATCGTCACGCTCATATCTCCAAAAGGGTGAAAGGGTCTTGACGATATGCACCCACAGAGACAGAGGTACATATGCACCCACGATTAGCCGGCGATATTGGGTCCCATGATGTGACAACTGGCAAGTTTCTTTACTCACGGGCACTCAAAATTGTACTTAAGTTAGAAAAAACTCATTGGTACATGGCCAGGTTTGAACCTGAATTACCGAAATGGAAGTCCGATGCGCGTACCACTAGGCCGCCGAGGCACTAACTTTATTTTTAAACAATTATTATCTGTGCTCAATTTTTTTTGGTTTTGATGTAGAGAGAGAGAGGCTATTTTTTTAGGGATGCCTTAATTTACGTTATCTGATTATTCATTCCTAATAATAAAAATCGCTTTAAAATTATACGGAAAGTATTTTTCAAACAAATCAAAAAATTTTGACAATATAAAAAATAAACACTTGTCTTACTCGAAACGTTAATTCTTTTGAATGATTATGTTTACCGTCAAACTTTGCTTTCAAAGTGGAACACGACAACTACTAGTAACGATGTGGGGGCAGGAATTTTATATATGGATGTGGTACGAGTCAAAAAACTTTACCTTCTAGCTACATTCACGGTGTTTGTGGTAAAAAACCTAGCGAGTAGTTGTCCCATAATTTGCAGCAAGTCCTACTTTAGTTCCTACAGTGTTTGTTTAAGAAAAAGTATAATAACTAGTTCGTGTTAAGAATATAGTGACGTCACTTCTTCAACCAGAGTATTTTTAACACTCGGTTTCTGGATGACCGAGCTTTGCGTGGTATTTTTTTAGTATATCATGTTTTTTGGAATTATATTCACTTATAACTATGCGAATTACTAACTGATAATTGAAAAATTAATTAAAAACTGAATTAAAAATTATATAAAAGGAGAAAAAATAAAGGAAACAATTGGAACGAAATTTGAAGCCGGGTTTTTTTTGCGTTTTAAGGCGCCACATTTCCTGACCGAGCTATTTTAACTTCGTAAATAGTGGCGAAATTTAGCATTCTAATGATATTGTTGAAGGTTTGTATTCAATGAAAATATGATTAACGAATGAAACTTGAAAATAAAACCTAACTAGATCGATTTATCGCCCAGGAAACCCTCTAAATAAAAAAATCAATAAAATCGGTGGAGCCGTTTCCGAGATCTTTGAATTAGATAATTAAGTTATTTTACAGCTTTAAAAAATATTATATCAAATTAATATCCCGTCTTTTTTTAATGATGTTCAATGATTATTCACGATTCTACAAATCCAGTGGTCTATCATATAGTGGTTCAATGGAACCGCCTATATTCTTCACAATATTAGGTTTTATTGTTACGTCGCGGACGAGTTTTATGCCGACATTTGCATATTTTTATGGTTTTCTGGCGGTGAAATTAAAGCACTAATGTAACTCTGCAATATAGACTAGGGTTGCCACTTCTGGAAGAGGTATCCAAAACGTATACGTAATAAAAACCATTACTGATTAGCTACATTTAGTAGGTATAAATAAAATATTTAAAACCTTTATTTCAGATTAGAATAAAAATGAAAAAAATAATAACGGACTCTAAAAAGCACTGCATATTACAAAAAAAAAAACTTAAAGCAATTGTAATAAAGTGTGTTAATATGGGTCCATAAGTGGAGTTCAAGTATTTCAATATTGGTTTTTAGTAGTCGACAAAAGTTGGTTGATATCAAAACATTTGAATTTGGCATTGCAATTAAAAACTCGATATAAGCCACTTTTGGCTTTTCTTAATTCTTTTTCATAGAGATTCATGGCAATTCGAAGGGGGATCAGAATAAACCCCTCGACAAACTTAAACATACTAATCTAACTACAAAATGTAAGCTTGTAACGCTGAAAAATGATGTAGTATATTTTAATTTTAACACAGTCATGAATAATGAAACAATTAACTGTTTGCTTCTGATAGATTCCAGAGGCATTTTTTGGGTGAGGATTCCCAAATACAAAGATTTGAATAGTATCATAAAGTACGACGTATTTAAAATAACAAAGGTTGGCAGCCCTAATACATCGTAAAATATTGTTGAGAATCATAAAATTCGAATGAAATAAAAACTATTCGAGCAAACAAAATGACAGAGAGTTATATCGATAAAAAGTACAGCCCTATCGACTCGAGATTTGGTTACGATTACGATGGGGGATAAATGGGCCGGAAAAATGTGTGGAAAAAAGAGAAACAGTTATCGCCATATTGAAAATCATGTTCTTTTACGTATGAGTGCGGGCAAGTCGAGCTTGTATGATTTGTTTTGAGGGATTAATATTTCAGTGTTACCTGTGTAAAAATATTGAATGAATTTATTTTGTAGGGAGAATTTTTAATTCAGCTTTAATAAACGAGTTTTGTGACTATTTTTATATATTTTTTGATTCGCATAGTCGATAAGTTACGTAGAGTTTCTTTGGGAAACCCTAATTGATTAATGTACTTATACTTTATTTTTATTTCTGTTTTCATTTGTATTTTATTATTTGTTAGTGTAGATGACAGACTATAAAGATATAAAATATCTAAATATTATATACATCACGTATTATTTAGGTATTTTTGAGATGGCCTCTGTGACCCGGGTTCAAATTCCGGGTAGAGTTTGAGGCCCGTTTGAGAATTCGTGTCCCATATGGGACTTGCCACAACATGTCACCTAATATCAGTGGCTAATCGTGGGTGCATATGTACCTCTGCCTAACTTTCAAGGTTATTAGCATGATGGTATTTATTTTAACTTTTGAAATAAAATGCAAAATTAATTCAAGAAACGTAGCGTCCAATCCAGAATAATCTTATTTAAATTCAAATCATGTGTGAACTTCGCAAATATAACGAAGTGAACGCATCCGTGCATTAGAATTGATATCAAACACTTAAGAGATGCGATTAGACCATTGTTCCCAGGATAGTGTAGCGCGTAAAGAAGGGAGGAATAGGTTAATTTACAAATGCAAAATGCTTGAACTCACCTAAAATTACAAACATGTTAACATCATTGCGTATATGCGGCATGTTTTCGCACTAGGTATTCTTAAACTTTTTAACATTTTTCTAACAGAATTACTTTATTCGATTTTACTACCTAATATTATAAGGTCTCTAAAATGATAGTTTATAGTTAGTATTATTTTTTTACTGATTGGAAGATTACATCAATTAAATTTATATGTTTGAGTTTCTTCAAAAGTTAATCTATTACTTTTAAACGAGCAATTCTGTTTTAGATATTTATTTATTTATTTATAGCGGCGATTTAGAAAACGGTTCTGACGATTTTTATGAAATTTGGTACCTAGTGATTTTAGGGAGTAAAAAATTGTACTGGATAAGTCTAGGTCTAATGAAATTGCGAATCACTACATCTATACTATTCTGTCGGTATCACTTGTTATGTGAAATGGCAATTTTGACAAAAAAATACTACCGAGTGAAGCTAGGTCGCCCAGGAACTACAATACTAATTCCAAAAAATGATATTTAAATAAATAAATAGTAAATTGATAAGTGTGCTAAGCAAAAAAAAATGAAATTAAATTAGATCCACTTTTTTATATTATATATCCATTGTAATTCATTTGCTTTTTCTATATATATTATTGTAAAGATTGTTAGATAATTAATTATCCGCTGTATAAAGGTATATTTATTCGTATGTCATAATTTGAATCTTATATAAAATTCCTTTTATTTACTGAAACGTTACTTTTTCCCTTTTAATGTACCTAACTCTATTACCGTAATAAAATACTTAATATCTTGTTATTTTACTAAACTCATGACGCTAGACTATCCTGTTAATACATGTGTGTAAGCTAACGATTCTGCGTAGTCTTTTATCAGAAGTGTCCGGTGTCGAACTCTTCTAATTGTTTCGAAGTATTGCCTTAAGATTTTCCCCAGTATATACACTAACTACTTTTCTAACAAGTACTCTTAAAGGTACGCGTTGATTCGATTGTCACTTAAACCGTTACTACTTGACAGAATATTACGGAAATTTATTTCCATCATCATCATTCAGAAATCATTCCCACCAATTCTTCGTCCTACATAACGTCAGTGCTCATTTATGTTCCTGTAGGTATGTGATGGTAGGTTCAATTTTCTTACTTTGTGCTTAACACACACGCGAACTGCTAACATTAGACAACGCACGAGTACCACTTGCGGTGTCTATACGCGTCGTGTATTTATTATATTTATTTCTTAACTCCCAAATAATAAGAAAAGCTAAGTTTTCACCGCGTATCAATAGTTATCTGGTTAATTTTAGCCCGAACCCCGTTGGCGATTAAAATAAAAAATATAAAGTATAAAATATTGTTAAATAATATGGTCATATTATGTTTGAAAAAAACTTTCTTTATTAATAAAATTTAAATTAAAAAAATGATACAAAAAGGCTTAAAAAAGGTCAATGAAAAATTACTATTTACTGAACTGAAACTCGTAAATCGACTTAGTTGTTTGGATTGACGTTTCAACCAAATTGCATTGGTCGTGGCCACGAGTGGACTACGGCTGTGAGGTTCTCTCATAGCGTGGAGCCTATCGCTATGTTTATTTATTTTTTTAATCTTTTTTGTACGTCATATATAAAAGATGAGCGTATTCTCTACCAGCCAACCTCTGGACCAACAGAAAAAAAAAATAGCACATTCATAAAAAAAACAATAAATTAGAAAAAAAGAAAGTAAAAAAAGGATACCAGAATTAAAAATAAACTAAAAACATATGTAATTACATCTACAAACAAACAAAAAAAAAATCAAAATGCTTATACCCGTTTTTAGTAAATAATTATAGAACGCATTAGCAAAAAAATTTTTTTTTGTTATTTTAATCATAAAGAAACCGCGTGTGTTATCCCTATATGATGGTTATTAGACTGTTTAGTACTCCACGCACACCCTAGACAAAGACTGATTAATAGTATTTAGAATGCGCCTATAGAATCAAATCGAAAGGAAATCGATTCAGGAACAGGTGTTTGTTCGAGTAATCGAAAAGATTCTCGGAAGTGGTTAGCGATGTTTATGCATACATACGCACTCATTATTTTTCTCTCAGAATATCAGTGGATTGTGTGAGGTGAATTCATTTCATGCGTCGTGGTGGGTGATTTAATTCTCAGGACTGTTATCTAAAGTGGCCTGAGATCCATGAAAATCCAGACATCCTATATTTTATTCGGTGTTTCCCCTTGCTTCTACTCGATTCTCCTGTTAGGAGCACTAGGACCAAAAAGTCCTTATGCTCCTACCAGTTGAACCACAAAGGTAAGCATATCCTGTTGCTCCTACTAATGGACAGTCACGTATAATGAATATTATCATTTATTAATTACAATATCATTACGAGAAGACGGGTTTTAAAAAATTCAAAAAGGGCTATTGGATACTGCTGAAAGTTTTTCAGTTACAAGAGAGATACTTAATATTCAGTAGTAATTCATAAGTCTTTTGCAAGTTTCAAGTAGTAATTTACCCTATATTCCCTGGTACCAATTTCGGGGTGAAGCAACGTGTTCTGTGAGTTTTTACAGTTTATCTGAAAATCATAACAGTGCCATTGGATTTGCCTCATGTCAAACCTGAGACGTAATATCGTGGCTTAATCATGGGTGCATATATCTGCCTACCTCTCCGGGGATAAGGGCATGACGATATTAATTTTATTTTTAAAATAAAATATGTATTAACTATCATCAAGTTATAACGCTTGACATTTAGATTCATGAAAATCCATTAACATATTTTAACTTAGCATATTTTATTATACCTTTGCAGACACCTGCTCAAGACTAGAGGACCCTTCAGTAACCAAATGTTGTATGTTTTTTCGACCTTTTTTTGTACGTCTGTTACGCGATTCAATTAATTCCAACTCGATTTTTTCGTAATGTCTATGGGTCTTGCTTCAGAAATAATAATACAAGTATGAAATTTGTGGCAATTGGCTCAGTAAGTTTGGAATATGTCATGATGATTATTTTGTATGACGAAACAGACAGATTTCTGTTTGAAATAGAGTAAAAACAAAAAAAAGGTTCAGTACTTTTTAAATATGAATAAGAACAGACTTGACATCATAATTAGGTTGTTTGAAGTCAATTCTTGCAATTTTACAGCATTTAAATTATTTGTTGTTGTTCCCGCCTGTAATGAAAGCATGTTCCGAGAAACTTGTATTAGAGTTTATACAACTACAACGGTGTGGCACTTCATAGGATCTCGAGCTATTAAGATATGACATCCGAACGTATGTAATAAGTCGTATGAATTGTAGCGGCAGCGTGGTGATAGTAACGGATTTAGCATTAAAAACGACATTTCTATGACACCTTCTGAATAAAGTTATATTATCTATTCGGTTTCTTTAATCATCACTATAAAATAAACACATAGCCGCATATCTACAGAGAGGTAGACAGAGATGCATATTTATGCACCCACGATTGGCGATATTAGGTCCCACATATGACAGATGACAAGTATAGAATACAATTTATATTTAGGAAAAAAATCATAGATCTAATTGCAAACACTAACTACGCTCGATCACAGAGGCGATATAAGATGTGATAATATCGACTCAACTGAATGTAACGAAGATAATCTTCGGCTTATCACCATTTAATGGGAATAGGTGCCTATTTACTTAAACTTCGAAGAATAGAGACAAGAAACGAAGACTTCCTTTGCGACTAGTCGACAAATGTACTTAAATGAAATATTTTTAATGTGTCCCGAAAAAAAGAAGTCCTAAGTCTCCATTTCTCCTCTCTGTTCTTAGAAGTTTAGATAAATAGGCACAACTGCTTATCACTGTTCGGCGAACTACATACCACCCATCTTGTGTCTTATAACGTTTTTAAAAGCTTATATTTAACTTACATTGTATATATGTAAGTATGTTCGGTTGGAATCTTAGAATTCATTTTGAAGTAGATATCTTCACCCGATTAACCTGAAATTTTGTACACACGTTTAGTTTGGATGACAATGCAGTATGCTTCTACAGTATGGTAAAGCTTTTAACTTATTTATATTAGTATTTAAATTTTTCCTATCCTGTTTCGGATTATGACAAATCTGAACCAAAAGGAAAACTCAAACCCAGAAGGATTCGAATATGCGTATCCAGTTTCCTCACGATGTTTTCCTTCCCTTTAAGAGCTCTCAGTATAAGTTAGAAAAAACTGATTGGTACTTGATGGGTTTTGAACCTGGACTACCTGGACTAATGAAAGTCCTAAGAACTAACCACTAGACTATCAAAAGTCATTCCCTATACCTTTGGAGTAATAATCATAAATTATCACACTATTTTTACGATTGTAAATCAGAAAACATGACTATTCGTAGTATAATCATAAATTACTATACTACTTTTACGATTGTAAATACGAAAACACGACTATTCGTAGTAACGATCATTAATATGTAAATTTACAATCATTTTTGCATCTTACAGTGTAATATTTGAAACTACATCATAATTTTATTACTTGCATTTACGATATTAATTTGCACGGAGCATTTGTCGTAAAACGACGAAATGCGTTTACTTAAATCGAGGATACTTTACGATTTAAATTTGCAACTAGGTAGCTTAATTAAAGGTCAAATTTATGTGAGTGTTCTGGGAACGAAACATGGCGGAATCTATAAACTGTTAACTGTTTCTCTTCAAAGGATCACAAAAAGCTGTAAATTATAGAACTTTAATAATAATAAACATCTTGACAAATTACACAAATCTATCGAACCCCCCTATCATCTCTATAGTGTAACGGTACAGGTGTCGCCTGTTAAGACCGTTAGCACCGTTGGGTCCCTGGTTTAATTACCAGGTCGCACACTTTTCTTAAAATATTTTTCAGATTTTTCTGAGGTAAGCATTATATTGTCCGGGATTGGAATGTGCCCGAAGTGGCGATAGGCTTGCTACCTATCACATCAGGGCCCTAGTACCTTGGCTAACCGTGGGTGTTCTATATGTATGGAACTTACGAGTCGTGGATATACTAGCACACCTTTGCCTACCACTTCGAGAATAATAGGCGTGAAGGTACTTTTTTGTATCGAACCCCAAAGTAGGTAAATTACATACTTATAAGTATACTAGCTTTTTGCTCGCGGCTTCGCTCGCTTAAATTACTTTAGTAACAGCAGATTTTTTCCGACTTACACTTATTGCGTAAAAACATACCCTCTTTTTGATGTAGTCAGTTAGAACGTAGCCTATGTGTTATTCTCATGTATAAGCATACGTCCATGCTTACAAACTTTTGAGTTTATAATATTAGGAGGATACTTAATACCTTACATATTCCTGACACAATAGCGCCAGTGCTCGCAATTTTTCGTGTTCTGGTGAGGAGGATAGGTTAGCCGATAAACTTACGCAAGAGGCTTGCCATCCCAGCCTCAGGTTGGCAACGCACCATTTCCACCTTTGGTGTCTATAGGCGACGTGTATTTATTTCAGAAAATCCGTCTGCTTGTTTGCCTTCCAATATAAAAAAATACTTACTTTGTGTTAGTATTACGGGGTTTAGTCAACGGTATAAATAAATTATCTTCAGCTCTATATCTTTGAAGGACAGAATGTAGTCAGAAGTAGATATTACGCAGCCACGAATAGTCGTCAATATAAGGACCTAGGATGTGTCAGGTGAGAGAGTCCGTCGCCATATAGCACTAATGTGAATCCAGATAATAAACTAAATAACCCATAGAAATAAATCCTACCCGGGGTTAAAACCCAGGATCGTCCTTTAAAGTCGGACGTCGACTACGCTGGACCTCAGAGGCGATATCTATACAAATGAATAAAGTTGTAATATTAAAGTAACCGCTTTTTACTAAATGCATATGTATGTTTATAAGTTACATATACCAAAACAACAAATTTTAAATATTTTCCCTGTCTGTACACGGAAACGGCTGGATCGATTTTGACAGGACTTTCACTGTTTTACTCCAACAGAAATGCATAGCCTGTGAAAATTTCAACTGTCTAGGTAACACCGTTCATGAGATACAGCTTGGTAACAGACAAACAGATAGACAGCGAAGTTTTTTTTTTAAATTTTATTTAAAAGGCTTACCAACGCTTGAACACAATCGTAAATAAACATAATTTGTAAATAATTACACAAATGATCTAATTGTATCAAACAATTACAAGTAAACACTTGTTTAAAAGTATAAAGTGACTTTCGTTACTGTCGTAAATCGTTACAAAACAAAGCAAAAAAAGAAAACATGAATACAAAATAAAACCAAAGAAAATGATAACTAAAACAAAAAATAAAACATTAATCAATTACGCTTTGTAAAACAACTTTACGTAACGTACTTGCACATAAGGTCTAACAGCCCGACCACAGGGCAGCGGCGCATCTACAACATCTATGGTGTCTATAGGCCACGGTTGTCTCTTACCATCAGGAGACCCATGAGCCTGTTCTCTGTCATATACTATAAAAAAAACGTAACTTGTTAGACGAGTCAAAAAAAATATCATAATGGTCACTAAACTCATTAACGACTTTGCAGAATTTTGCTAAAGGCATAGTCTATAAACCATCCTTACACTGTGCTAAAGGTGAGTTAGCGCCTGCTACAGTTCTACGGAGTGGTGGGCAAAAAGGTGTTATTAGTTGAAGATTAAATTCAGTTATATATGTGGAAAAGTTACATTATTTTCTGTTTTATAAACGATACGGTACGGGACTCTTCATGCGAGGGTACCTACGACTAAAACTTGGCTAATTTTTAGTGCTCACTTTTACGCTTTACTGAATTGTTGAACCAGGTAAATTTTCGTGTTTCGAAAGATGCTTCCACGTAACATAAGCATGAAGGGTCCCGTACCGTATCCGTACTAATATAATAAATGCGAAAGTAACTACCTGTCTGTCTGTATGTTACGCTTTCACGCCTAAACCACTGAACCGATTTTGATGAAATTTAGTGCAGAGATAGAGTGGACCTTGAGGACGGACATAGGCTACTTTTTGACCGACTACATTTAAAAAGAGGGTATGTTTTTACGCAATAGGTATTATTATTAATATTAGTCGGAAAAATGTCTGCCCTTTGAAAGTTGTCTGCGTTATTAAAATAATTCGCGCGGGCGAAGCCGCGGGCGGATAGCTAGTCGTCTATAAAACAGAAAATAATGTAACTTTTCCACATATTATAACTGAATTTAATCTTCAACTTCATAGTAACTAAACACTTTACCGCTAAATATACGATCATGTAATATGTATAATATAATGATAGCGACATCTATTAGGCGGGTTGGATCGTTCGTTGTGTGGGAGCCGTCTTATGTGATAAATATTTACTATATTCTATATTTTAGTATTTGCTGTGATCATAGTAAGAGAAATACATCATCTGTCAAAATTTCAACTTCCTTGCTCACAGACAGACGGACAACGGAGTCTTGGTAATGGGTTTCTGTTTTTGCTTTTTGGAAACGGAACCCTAAAATAAGACTTAAAAAGGGTAAGACAAAAACAGTTAAATAATCTACAATTACGTTATAATAACGTAACATGAATAAGACATTAGATAACCGCTGAGTTCATTAATTGTCTCAATCTAGCATCACAATGGAGAATCTATCAGTGTTTGTAAACATATAGAACCACGAGTACTAGGTCTATTGTGTTATATGTAGTAGAAAAATTCCAAACATTCAACTTCATGTGGAAAACTATTTGTATTGTTAGACAGTTATGCTATGGTAAAATTATTTCGTATTACAAATCTATACAAATAAATAAAATTGGAGTGTCTGAAAGTAAACGGATATGTATCTATGTTTTCAAGGTTACAAAAAAACCGGTTTGTACCCGCTTATCTCTAAAACGGCTGAATTTACTACCCTAAATTTCTAAAATAAAATTCTAATAAAATAACCTAAGCCGTTCCTTATTAAATCAGCTGTCTGCCAGTGAAAGTCCCGTCGGAATCGGTCCAGCCATTTCAGAGATTAGCGGGTACAAACAGACACAAAAATTATAAAAAATATTGTATTGTTATATGCACCTTATAAGCATTTATTGAAAAGCGGTTATTTTAATATTACAGACATACACTCCAATTTTATTTATTTGAATAGATTTGTTTCGATTTAGATAAACTAAGTTTATTAACATGAGGGTAGTCGCAAGTTTTGCGGTGTACTTCGAGCCTTGTGTCCTGCGGTCGGACACCTCCGACACTTACTAACGTCAAAGTTTCGATGTCACAAACACTGGCCAATTCATTTTGGTTTATCTGTGGAACAAACTTTACGGTCATAACAATTGTGGTTGATCAGAATTGAACTGAATTGAACTTAAGACCCACCTTAGTTTCAATAGCATTTATAAAGAAAATATTTATTAAGTATTAACTCTGTCCGCGTCTTCTTTCGCTTTTAATTATTTTGTATAATTATAAAAATAAAAGTAGCCAAAATTTTCCCTTATTAATTCAGACATCACAGAAAGTCAGTTACATTTGCTACAAAAATATCAGATTTTTGTAGCAAATGTAAAAAATAGAAATATTTTTTGTGAGTAACCAAAATACAAAAATTTAACAAAAAAAAATTAAAATGTAAAAAGAATGAAATATAATGCATAAAAGTTACACTTGTATAGTTATGTGAAAGTTATCAATATAAAAAAAGTTAATACTCTGCTACGTCCAAGTTAAGTTAGAGCCTCGGTAGCCTAGCGGTACGCGCTTCGGACTTCCATTCGGGTAGTCCAACTTCGAACCCCTCCATGTACCAATGAGTTTTTCTAACTTAATATGTAGATTTTCTGAGTGCGCTACGGTGAAGGAAAACATCGTCAGGAAACACAGATTCATTGAATTGGGCCTAGTTTCCCATCTGGGTTGCACAAGTCAGATGGCATTCGCTTTGCGTAAAAACTGGTGTCGTAGTCAAATCCCCTAGATTAGGTAGCCGACCTCGATATCATCTGATATAATACGGGATAAGGCCAAGATAATACGTCTGAACTAAGTCTCCTTGTTTCGAGACCGAAATCTTGACGCTGGTTAGCGCTTAATCATGCGTATGTGTATGAGCTCGTGAGTGTATGTATGTAAGAACACTCTTACACATACACTGTGTTTTTGTGCAAGAATTTGTGTGTGTGTGCTGCGTTTATATCTTTAATCGAGCAATTCTTGTATATATCATCGATTTCGAAAACGGCTCAAACGATTTTCTTGAAATGTTGTATATAGGGGGTTTCGGGGGCGATAAATCGACCTGGCTAGGTTTTATTTTCAGTATCTTTTAATAATCGTGTTTTCATGGAATAAAAACCTATATCATTACAATACAAAGCTAAATTTCGCCAATGCTTGCAAAATTAGAATAGCCCAGTTGTGAAATCGGGCTCCTTAATAAGCAGAAACCCAGGTTTAAAACCCAGTCTGGTTGTTTCTTTTTTTTTTTGAGTTCCTTCTTTTTGTGAGAAAACTGTTCCTGGAAGCCCTACAGGAACAAAAAAAAAGTTTGTAAATTATGTCAAATACAATTCCAAAAAAAATGTGATGTACTAACAAACAACCAAGCTCGGTCATCCAGGTACTAATAATTAAAAAGGGCAAAAGAGTAAGTCATCTACGTCCTGAGTTGCATTTCTAACAAATTTTGTAGGAAAAGTATGAAATGTTAAAAACTAAAACTTCACTAACAGCCTTGTTCAGAGGCGAGCTGAGTTTTGGAGTCTATGCATATATGGTAAACCACAACAGACGCTACTGTTGCCCCTACTACTGGTCTAACTTCGTCGAGTCGTTTATAAATATTTATCCCATTTGAAACCTAACGTACGCAATAAATTTGTACAAATAAATAAAATTAGAGTTTCTGTATGTAATATTAAAATAACCGCTTTTTACTAAATGCATATTATGTATGTTTACAAAGTACCAAAATAGTATTTTTTAGAAGTTTTGTCTGTCTGGTTGTTACTGCTAATCTCTGAAACGGCTGGACTGATTTTGATGGCCATTTCACTATCAGAGAGCTGTAATAAGGAACGATTTTAGAAATGTATTAAATAAAAGAATTTCGTAAAATCATGGACGAAGTCGAGGCCACAGGTAGTTTATATAAAAAATCACGTTTGTTTTATGGGAGCAACCTATATATTTATTATAGTTTTAGTATTTGCTGTAGTACCTTCACGCCCATTATCCCGAAGGGATAGACAGAGATGTGCTAGTATATCTACGACTCGTATGTCCAGTAGATGTACTAGAACATCCACGATTAGCCACGGTACTAGGGCCCTGATGTGTAAGGTCTATCGCCACTTCGGGCACATCCTAATACCGGGAATTGTAATGCTTACTCATAATAATCTGAAAAACATTTTTAAAAAAAGTTGCCCGACCTGGGAATTGAACTCGAGATTAATTTTTTAAAAAACACTTGCACTGTTTCACTTATTTAATTAATTATTTATTTTTTATATAACAGCCGACCGGTTTCGCTTTATTACAGCATCTTCAGGGCTTCACGCGGCTAACGGTTTTAAAAGGGGACACCGTACCGTTTCACCACAGAGACGACCTAAACCTTCCCAGAATTGAACCCGCGAACCCACGCGGCTAACGGTCTTAACAGGCGACAGCTGTACCGTTACACCTCAGAGGCGATTTACAGAGATTTTAAAGGCGATTTGTTGTAGTGGCAATAGAAATACATCAATTGTGAAAATGTCAAATGTTTAGCTATCACGGTTCATTAGATACAGCCTGGTGACAGACAGACAGACGGACTTTACTTACCATCACCCCTTTTTGTTTAATTCTACTTAGAAATTAGATAGTAGCTTTATACTTAACGTAATTGTCAATATACTATTTAAGCTGATGTTAAGGTTCTTCGTGGGCGGCAGTTATCACTGACCACTAGGCGAACAACTTGCTCGTTTGTCTTTTCCGATAGAAAGAAATTTAAATAAGACTAATGGGTATCCCGACATTAAAAGTGTAGATTTTTAGGGTTTGAAACTTTGCTATCCGTCTGTCTGTCTCTCACCATGCTGTTTATCATAAACCATGATAGTTAAAAATTTAAATATTCCACAGATTACGAATTTTCGTTGCCGCAAATCCGACAAGTGCAAATCGGACTTACAGTGCGTAATTCCGACTCGCACTTGGCAGATTTTTTTTGATACAGCTCTAACTTGTATTTAGACATACTTAGTCTAATTATTACCTATTGAGTTACATACAAAATATCGAGTTATATTAAGAGATAATTCGTATGTAACTCAATATATTTGGAGTAATTTATTTTAGCGTGGCTGAAGTCCTTCCTAGTGTTTTATACTCTAGCAAATATATATTTAGTGCTCTATCTTTAATTGTCTGATAAATAAAAGTATTTTATGGCCCGAGAAACACATAAACTAAGTGAGAAGCGAGTATCGTGGTAAGGGACGTTTCGAACCCACTTTCATAGCAGTAATAAAAAGTTTTCATGGCTCGCTCTGGCGGTGGTTTAACTCAAACTTAAGTTTATCTTAGTTTTATGATGCTGTGCGATATCTAAATGTCTACCGCATGCATGATTCTACAATTTATATATTAATTAAACCCTGAATATGTATAAAACTAAATTTATGCATATATTTAATAAATTTTTGCATTTATTCAAAAATTTTTACGTCTTTTTTTATTTTTATTAATAAGATGTTTTCTACAGTTGCTTTGCCTCAAGTTAGAAATATAAACATTTCAGTGGTTTCAAAGATTGATCTGAACAAATCGAAATAAAGGACATAGAAAGTTGAATCTATTCACAACGTAGAAATGTTTTTTTAATTAACATTTATCACACATTTTTTAAGAGTAATCGAGAACGAGGGCTCGACTGATGGTCGATAGTGTTTGTGATAGGCACTTGCAGTTTTGATAAACGGAAAAAACTTTACAGAGTCATAGTTAGACTATTAATAGTCTGTACGTATTTTTATATTTCTTTCGTTTTTTTTGACGTCATATGAAAATTATTACTAAAAACCTCCAGGAGGCGGCCACCCTCCTGGGGGAATGGTTTAGGAAGTGGCGTATAGAAGTAAATCCCGATAAGAGCACAGCGGTGTTATTCAGTCGCGGTACTCCGGATAGTCCCCGCAGAAGACCCGG
>DVZL01002151.1:0-15944 GCA_018236625.1 Lasaia peninsularis
TTTTCCTTTGACCCAAATGTTGGGAACTTCTGAACGTTTGTTTACATAATTTATACGTTATCGTGACAGATAGTATAGATTAGATGAAGTGACATCAGCAATTATCATATTGAAATGAAATGAAAACTATTTATTTCCTGAATGTGTGTGTTAAAAAGTTATTATAAAGCAAAAGTTTTTAATTATACCAACATTCTACCATCATGGGGTGTGCAAATACTTTATCACGTCATTTATATTTATTTCATTATTAATTGTAAAACTGATTATATATTTTAAAAGACAAGCAATGTGCAATATTTTTATAAACCTTAAGTTTTTGATGAGTTTGAAATTATGTTTCTCACTATTTCTAAAATGCGAAAACCCTAACATTTTAAACAAATAATGTTGTTTTTATCAAATACACATACAACTAAGATATATAAGCAAGGTAAAGGTAAAATTTTGAATGACTTAAAAAGTGCTTTATACGAATGTAACTGATTGACACTACATATTGCTCGTATACATTTCTTTGGGACCCTAAAGATTCTAATCAATTCGATAGAATTTCCTCAAATAAGAATACCAAATTGTATAACAGAAAAAACATATCCATCATAAGTTAAAACAGATGCATTCAAGCCCACAACTTTTCTAATTCTTCTCAATATATAAACAAATCTATCAATTTTATTACATACAAAAATAATTAATATGTGATTTCCAATTACAAAATTTATCAATTTATTCCCAGAGAGTTAGCAAAAACTCAGGGGCGTGCACCCCATAGAGGCACATAAGCACTGTTTATACTTCGAGACAGGATGTGCTCTGATATGTCTAATTAATCTCCGATATTTCATTATCATGATCATTAATGATTAAAAAATTATAGATGAACGATGACTTAAATATGAAACACTGAAGACACCTTTATAGATGAACGATCACTTAAATAATTTATGAGCGTAATAAATTTATCACCCTCGTAGCTCATCAGCGTCATAAACGCCGCGGCAAAATCTACGTTATCTATTTTGTATTATTTAAAAATACATCTATTTATTAATTTCTTTGTAATGTGCTTGAAATTCAACAAATTTAGTTTTAGTAATATTTATTTTAAGGTTAATGTCATTTAACCATATCATCACTTTATTCAAATTATGTTTTGTTGTTTCTTTCACTAAGTCATCTTTATTTTTGCACTTAATGGGAACAGTATTATCTTCAGCAAATAATATGGAATCAGGATCGATAGAATCAAGCAGAACATTTATGTAAATTAAAAAAATGATGAACCTACCTTGTGGTATGCCACAGTTATTTAAATGATAATTTGAAGTAAACTTTCTTACGGTTTCATTTTACTTTAGATATCTCAACACAATAGATATTGTTTTCTATTTTAATGGCTTTTAAACTATTCTAGTGAATTATCCCTGATGCCATATTATTAAGTTTCTTTATTAAAATTTGATGAATGAAACAAAATCAAAAGCCTTACTCATGTCCAAAAGATATAAAGTGGATATTTATTACTATTTTACCTAAACTCTGTTACTTTTTTACCAAATGAAAACATGCAATATACCATAGACATACCTTTTCTAAATCCATATTGATTATTTTTTAACCAATTAAAATGCAGTAAGTAACCGTAAAGATTTTCATGCACCTTTTTGTAAAAAATCATAAAAATTACAGGAATTAAAATTGTTGGTATATAATTGTTCATATCACTTGTATCTCCTTTCTGAAACAATGGTTGACAATAGTATTTTTAAGAGCTCAGGATATTTTTCTTCCAAAAATTATAACAGAATCACTTTCTCTGTTTCTGTTTTTAAAACTAGGCAACAGATTTTGATGTTTTTTTTTTAAATAGATGGAGTGATTCAAGAGGAAAGTTTTTATGTCTATAATATGTAAAGTATATCCGTGCGAAGACTATTTTATTATATGACTAAGAGGTTTCGATATCACACCAGCAACATTTTTTAATATTGTTGTGCTTATCATATAGTCATAGCCACCACATAATTACATCATGCTCATTTACTCGTTCAAAAACATGGTTCTATTACGATTTGACAATTTATTTGTTTTTATGCTACAAGTAGAGTTGGGCTGCTTTTAATATGAGATTTAGTCTGGTTTTAAAAAAAAAAATTATTAAAGAAAAAATCAAATCGTTACAGTATCAGTAAAGACCGAGTTATTTATTTTTATTTGTTTTATGTAGCTTGTATGTAGCTTTGCATTTATTTAAGGATTGCTCAATATATTTCAATGAAACCTGTCTTTGAGAGTCTAGTAATTATTTATACATTTTGATAATATTTTTTTATAACGCTTATTTTTAATTCCCTTTTTATTACGTTGGGAATAACTATAATTTCAATATAGCTGAAGTTTTACTTTAACACTAAAATACCTTTAGATAGCCATTCGTTTTTTATTGGCTTGTTTTTACAATAGTTAGCAATAATTTTCCCTCAGATAACCTACTTGCTCTTATACCAGTTAAGTTTGGTGTTATAGTTATTTTGAAAACAATAACATAAGGATTTTAACAAAGAAATTAAACTCAGAAATGAGCTTAATTGTTTCTATACTGACAGATACGTACTATACGCGGGTGAAGTGGGCCTATGGCCTCGCACTTAAAAGGGCCACACGAGGCCTAATTAAATGCCATCAAAATTTTGTGGAAAATTAGATTACTCAAATGAATTAAAACGTTGATCGAGGAGTTAGCGTATACGTTAGCGTCGCCGACCGACCTCGAGGCTCAAGTTCGAATCCCAATGGTAGCAGGCATTTTTATGATGAATGTTTGTTGTAGGTTTTGAATAAATTTATTTCCGGATCAATTAGAGCAATAATTTGTTCACTTTAGTGTTTGATGAATTTTTGTAATTTATATTTTTCCACTACTAAGCACAATAGGTCAAGTATATTTATTGAGCAGATTTTGCAAAAGTGGCCCCGCTAAGACATTGCTGCCCACGTTTATATTAGTTAAAGCTACGCCATTGTATCATATTTTGTTAGAGATCTCTCAAAGTGATAAGACCGTCTATCTTCATACATATACAATTTTTAATATGGTGCTATTTTTAATTGAGAAAGAAAGTAATTAATTTTTTCCAAGAACATTTTTTTGAACGAAAACGTTTTGAAAGGACAAAGCTTAATATTGGCGATAATTCTGCTACGCGCAAACTTAACTTATTTTAAGTTATCGATTACTTCTTCCGATGCAAGTAATAGATAAAACTCATTTAGTGCTGTCAGGTCAGTTTGTTCTGTAGAAATGTTGCCAATCTATTCCTCGGAACACATCAAATCTAATCAAATATCTTTAACCTCTTTACCCAAAAGAACGTTTTGTGTTCATTGCATCGGAAGGCCGAACGCAACGATCACATCATCAAATTACTCTAATGATTCCTGTTCATAACACTTCATCTTATCCTGAATCTTTTACCATAACTGCGATTCGGCTGTGGACTGCTCTTTCTGTAGTGGTACATGAGTCTCTTTTATATAATATAATTTATAAATAATATACAATTCATTATGTATTTGTATGTCAGACATCCGATGCCACCGATCATCCGCGAGACTTAAATTTGATTCTCAACAGGCATTTGTGTCATTTGTTAAATTGTTGATTTTATACTGGTTTTAATTTTTTTTCAGTTTTCAAATAATTTGTAACAAATAATTATATTTTCGTAAATATAAACAAAATAAAAAAATGGTGTACTACAAGTTTATTACAAAGCCGATCTTATCTGTATGAATATCTACCAGACTACTTCATTGTGAAAAAGACAATTTCATATTATTATTTACACATTATTTCTTAGATACCGAAAATCGATACCCGACCTAAGTTTAATTAGTGCTTATTTGTGAACTTTATGTAAACGAGACTGTTGTTTTAGTCTTGATTAGGGTGAATCGAGAAATGTTACCGTTCCTTTGATGTAGAGCTGGTTCGTTAGTGATTTTTAGAATTGACACTAAAACATACTATTACGGAGCACTTAAATCTCATATGTATTGTAAGACGTGTTTAGACTATGTTAAAAACTATGACGTAATAAAAAAGAAGATAATTCGTAATGGATAAGCATACATGCTCAAAAAAAAAGAATTGATTAATGGATTAACTACATATGACCAAAAATACTAAAAAACAAAACTAAATATGAAATATTGAAACAAAAACAAAATGTTTATGAAAGATTCATGTCATCGTATCCCTCAACATTTTTTGAGGCGTAACGTGTCTCGACATTTGTCTTGTTGACGAAACATTTCACAGTTACGGCCATCGACAACAACCGATGATTCTTCTACGCTGTCCGTTTTTTATTTTAATTTTAATGTAGAAACTGATATCGTCCTAATATTAATAGTATAATTCTATCGAACCCTAACCATTCACTTTATTGAAGATTTTGTGAAGAGACATTTCATAGATAATTCGAAATTGAATTAAGCGTCATCCGAATTTTGAGTCTGTCAATGACACAACAAATTAGAGACATAGTGTCTACCCCATAATACAACAGGCATAGCTGAGACACGAGATCACTTGAATAGCTATTCAGTATCATCGGAGTTTAAAGTCTCGACGTCAATGATTGAACTGAGATTATGATTCGAAATGCAATTCGATATCATCCGATGTTTAAGTGTCGTGACCCAGCGGTGTGATGCTGTTGCTCAATTGGCGAGAAATTGCGACGGGAGTAAGCTTGCGGAAAATTGGCGATATCGTTAATATTCACCCGAAACCGGTGGTTCACGTGGCGACTACAAATAACGAGGAGACACCCTCAGATTTATGCTCTGTCGCTTTAAGTGATATATAGGCCTCAGGCTGCTAGAGATATCGACGAGCTTCAAGTAACTGGTTGCTAAGAAAAGTGAGATCTCGAAATTTAAAATCACTTGAAACTTGTTTCCACAGATAGACAATTACAAAATTAAGAAAAAATACAAGCCCGCTGAGTTTTTTCGTCGGATCTTCTCAATAAGTGTTCTGCGTACTGCGTTTCGATCCGGAATTAGAATTACGAGTATAAACGTCGCGTCACAAGAAATGTTTGCAAGGTCTATGTGAAATAAAATATTTTCTATTCTATTATTATATTTTATTCAATTATTATATTTTTAATGTAGGTATTTAAAAACACGCGGTCTTTTTGCATTGACATTGGCATTTATGCAAGCGTGCAGAAATGAATTTTGTGTAAAATATTTAAAAAAGGTGGATAAACTATTGTCTATATTTTTTTGAGATAAATTAAAAAGGTAAAAAATTGCATTAAGCATAAACATAGAAGTTTCTCAAATATTTATGCGTGCGTTCGGAAATTTATTTTGTGTAAATTAAAGTTTCTATTTCCGAAAACAATTACTAAAATTTATTCTATAGGTTAACGTAAGCGTAAATGTCTGTTTATGTCGTCTATAATTTCTTCAAAATAAATAATTACAAAGGTGAAAAACTGTAGTATCCAAAGCAGTGGTCTATGATATTCACTATTGACTGTGTCTCGAAAGTTTTTGATTTTTTTTATATTATATTATATCATATATATTTTTATATGGATACAATATACATAATATATATATATGTACTCCTACAATATTTAATATTTTTTGCTGTTTTTATATTTACTAGATATCGTACCCTTCATGCGCGAATCCCATTCACACTTGCCCGAATAGAATATAGTTCTAGTTTGCATTTTAGTAACACGCGGGCGAAGCCGCGGGCAACAGCTAGAGTGTAATAAACTTACAGAAAGCTTATATAATTTGCGAATCAGTAAATCTAATATAGCTTCGTTTTATATACTCAATACTGATAAAAATGTACAAATTTCTTAAGTATATAATCTTCTGACAAGGCCTCACCAAGCTCGCAGAAGTTTAAATAACTTTTTCCGACACGTCGAATTGTTCATGCGGAGAATTTGTGACAAAATATTCTGATCATGTAAAGGGATTCTTGTTAGCTCGCTTCAGGAGCACAATATTTTATCCACTTCAGCGTTGCTAATTCTACTTTTTTGGATATTCGGATGTCCCTGTTACATTTCTTAGCCTATAATAAAATTGTATTAGATGAGAATATACTGTATATTCTGTATATCACTATCTATCTATACCTACATAATATAATAAAACTTTAG
Source organism: Lasaia peninsularis (assembly GCA_018236625.1). Classification (NCBI taxonomy): domain Eukaryota; kingdom Metazoa; phylum Arthropoda; class Insecta; order Lepidoptera; family Riodinidae; genus Lasaia; species Lasaia peninsularis. Next base: position 6,207 of record DVZL01002151.1, read on the forward strand.
AAAAGTGAATTCAGTACATTGAAGATATTAAAATAAAATAGGTCCAGTCGACTAAAAATGGGCAGCAGAACACATCTTTAATTTTTTTAGAATTTTTCTCTGTCTGCCTGTCTATATCCCGGTGGCGATTGATGCTGAAACAACTAAACTGATCGTGACGAAATTTGGCAATTAGGTAGTCTATGTTCCGAGGTAAGTTTTAGACTACATTTTATCCCTTTTACTTAAGAGGTCCCCCAGGTTTATTTTCACGCTTGGCGGTTTACATTTAAAATTTAAACTTGGCTATGCATAATATGTTTTTTTGTCAGTTAAATATTAGTTTACAAACTGTTTTGATTTTTATTTTACTATAGAAATACTAATTTTTTCACACGTTATGTGACATGACATAGGTTATAGCGTGATGACGTCATTGATTCCTACGCGATCGGGGTCGCGGGCAACAGTTTGTATACTACACAGCCTACTATTTAACCTGGTAATATCTAAACGGATTCTTGCGGGAGGTTAAATCATTTTAACACGTCTAGTTGAAAGTAGGTATATAAAAGAAATATTAAATAATGTCTGTTTATTAATTTACAAGCAAAATCTACTGGAGTGGTTTTGATAAATTTTGATTGATTGTAACTTATATTCATGAAAAAAAAATTAACTGAACGAAAAGTGGTGCAATGTTTTCGTTATTTTTGCCCTTATTATATACTCAGTCAAATATTTCTCCTCCGTGTTGGTGCAGGTCTGTATATTATGTACAATCTGCCTTCTCATAACAAAGGTTTCGGGGTCCAACGCGACCACTGGTAGGAGAGTGGTGCGCAGTAACTAACCCGGGTAGGGATATATCGCCTTGCCTATTCCTGTCACCATAATGACAGTATTGTGTTCCAGTCCGGAGGGTGTTCAGAAGACGTGCACATTATGCCTAATATTCCGTCCACGGGACAGTGTCATCTATGGTGTCCCTACGCCTCGGTGGTCTTTTCCCATCACGAGGGCCGTGTGCTCGTTCACTGCCTTAGGAAACAATAAAAATTATCAGAAGATTTGTGATTTATGATCTGATAAGTTATAACAATATTGTAAGGTATTATACATTAACGTTATACATTACGTGAACGGTGTACAAGTTTCTCTTACCTGCAAAAAGGAGCAAAAATAAGCAAAAATAATAAATATTCTGGCATGTTTAGTATCAAATGAGGCACAATATGGGTACAAGAAATAAAATTGATGTCTGTCCCTTATGTTATGTTGTGCGATAACCCAAAAACCTTTTTTCTTTCACCACGTTCGCAAAAATTAACACAATTCACATTTTATATAGCTTGTAACACCATGTGGTACAACTTTACGCGTCCAAAAATGGCTGCTGAAATTTTATGCGAATAGCAGTTGCGTGCTTCACATATGTTCCAGCACACCCGACGTTTCGTCCTACATCATACCATTATCTGAAACGACGACGTTAAGTGCTGGAAATTTAAAACTCAAAGCCATCTTCGAAATGACTACAGAAATTCATAAAAGTGTTTCACGTCGTGCTTAAAGGAATAATAATATGCTACTTTTATATGTGTTCCATTATGCTAATACATGTATGTGGCATGCGGGCTGGTAAACTTTTTATGTATACTTTTATGCCGAATGCATTTAATTTTAGTAGAATGTAAGACTCGGTGTAAATTTTAAATTAATATAATTTTCAAATAAAATATGGCGTAGAATGCTTAACTTGAAGAAGAAACACATAAACGAGATGAGAATGCCGAGATGGACAGGAGGTGTATCGCTTAGTAAAAATCCGCAATGAATTTGTTCGGGGATCATTCAAAGTTGCTCCTACTGTGGACAAAGTTAGAGAAAGTCGCTTGAGATGGTATGGTTATATTATGAGACGAGAAGAATACTATCCTGTAAAGAAGGCTCTAAATATTCTGGATCAACCCAGAGGAAAACCACTCGCCACCTGGTTAGAAAATGTACTGAGAGATCTACAGCGAAAATACCTCACACCGGAGATAACCAAGAGCAGAGGTCTCTAGCGCAAATGTATTAGGAGACCCTAGATAAGATGGGAGAAGTGCCAGAAATGATGATGAATTTCCAAAAAAAAACGCAATAATTAATAATAGAGTGTGTGATAAAATAAAATTACTTTTTGTAATGGATTTATACATAAACATTAACACAGTAAACTTTTTTTTTTTAATTTTAGCATCGGTTACACCGAAACTGCCCCATGATGAACCAATTTAAATAATTTTCACCAAATTATCAGCCAATAATGTAAAGTCCGGTTTGGTCATGGGCCATCATAGACAGTCACGTCAGGGTAAAGCTGCGGCCTCATTGGTTCGTCAAGAAAGTACACGATGCATTTCTATAAACTTTACTTATGCGATTTAAATACTACAAACATTCAATGAACGCAGCCGCGGTTTCCCTCGCTTCCACCAAAACTATAAATATCTTGAATCAAAATCACTAACAGTCCAGTTTCAAAGTAACAGAAGAAATAGTTTCAATACCGTTTTACAGTCACTATACATTTCAAAATTATTAGTTTATCCTTACTCCTTACTATTCTTAATCCGTACTAATATTATAGATGCGAAAGTAACTCTGTTTGTCTGTCTGTATGTTACGCTTTCACGCCTTAACCACTGAACCGATTTTGATGAAATTTTGTACAGAAATAGAGTAGACCTTGAGGAAGGACATAGACTACTTTTCAACCTACTTCATTAAAAAGAGGGTATGTTTTTACGCTACTAGTATTATAAGTCGGAAAAATGTCTGCAATTTGAAAGTTGTCTGTATTATTAAATTATTTTAATTTAATAATACAGACAAAGCCGCGGGCGGACATATTAGTATAGCGGCTAGTAATATTATAAATGGGAAAGTAACTCTGTCTGTCTGTATATTACGCTTTCGCGCCCAAACCACTGAACCGATTTCGATGAAGTTTGGTTTGAAGATAAAACTAAACTTGGGAAAGGATATAGGCTACTTTTTAATCAACTACATAAAAAAGGGTATGTTTTTATGAAATAAGTAAGATGAAAACAATTCTGCCCTTTAATCTAATTTATCTGTGGTATTAAAATAATTAACGCAGACGAAGCCGCGGGTAGAAAGCTAGTAATCAATTAATGGCGACATAATCACTTTTAATATACCTCAAAATAAAATATATTTTTCCGTTCTTATCATAGATCAGAAAAAAAATTACAATTTGATTGCAGTTGTTAGTGGTACAAATGGAAAAGCGTCGACAGTCGAAGGGTACGGGTTCAAATCCTGTCCACTGTAATTTTTTTCTTTCTTAAATAATTTGATTTGAAAATAAGTCAACAACAATATGCCACACTCACGGACCCAAAAAATTCTAAATATTTTTCAAAGCTTTTATTAAACCAAATAATAGGTACCTAATTATTTATAATCATTACGCCTCCTGTAACATTATTTCACGAGATATCACAAACACATATAAAAAGATTTCGTTTCACTTCCGAACATCTTTGATGTTGGAAATATAAATGTATTTGGTCTCTTCCATTATGAGAAGTAACACGAATTTTCTTATTAAATCATAAATATTATTGAGTAAAAACGTGTCAACATTTCATACGATACATATTTTATTTTGAACTGAAGAGATTTTTTGATTAAACTTAGAAACAGCATTATTGATCAAATAAACTGTGTATAGCTGATTTACACCTATTTATTTGAAAGGTATATAAGTAAATTTTAACTAATATTCCAGCGGAGAAAATATTATGTAGAAGATCCCTAAAGTGAGAACGACTCGTCAGTGTAGAGTTCAAGTGGACAATGATAATTCTGCTGCTTGCTAACTAAACTTATTTCAAGTCATATCTATATTCTTTCGGGTAGTTTATGGTAGACAGGGTTAAAATAAGTCTTGTGAAAATAATGTTTATAGATAATAAGATAATTATAGTACATTATATATTGTTTAATAAATAAATATAAATTATGTTTTAAAATATTTGCATTTTGTAATTTTGCATTTTTTATTTTTTATGTTTTATAATTTTGCATTGAGGTAGAATATGTTGGTATAATTAGAAACTTTTATTTTTTAACAACTTTTAACAATATATTCGGCAAATGAATAAATTTCATTTCATTTCATTTCAGTGGAAGTAACAGAGAGAGAGAGAGAGAGAGAGAGAGAGAGAGAGAGAGAGACGGTTAATTTTTAGTTCTGTAAAATTACCATTTATTATTTCCACAATTTTTATCCACATTCCCACTTATTATCCAATGTATAGAATAGACAATCTGTCTCCCTAAAAAAAAGATGTTATAGTGTGTCCAGCAACTCACCCGGGCAGGAGTCCACTGTCTTACCTATTCCTATTTTAAATTAGAAAACACATGCACTTTTTCACATATAACTTATAATTGAAAACTACTTCTTAAAATAGCCAACCGGTTTCGCCTTATACAGCATCATCAGGGCTAAAACTTAAGTTTATATATGTTAAAAAGTACATGTGTTTTCTAATTTAAAATATGAATATGTGGAAGTTTCACCAAGCGCCAACGATGAACAATATAGAATTTTACAAATATTTGGGAAGAATAATTCAAGTGCTATAAACCATATTTATACAACCCTAATAATTTCATAGAATACCCAAGAAAATCCGTTCGGAACTGCCATTTAACGAATAAGTTTTTATAGTAAAACCATCGAGGGTTTTTACAACATTTTTGATTTTACTTTTATCTAGTTACAGTGGAAACAGAAATACCGAATTCATGAGTAAAGATTTCAACTGTCTAGCTATCGCGGTTTATAAGATATAGCTCGGTAGCAGACAGACAGACGAACAGTGGAGACTTAGTATTAGGGATAGGGTCCTAAAAATATTACAAATGGATAGATCCAATCTGTGGTACTAAACGCCACTGATAACGCAGTAAAACTAATGTACAAGTTCCTTCAAGTTCAATATTATGTCACTAATTTTTATTTATATTTAAGAAAGTTCGAGACGAGTCGTGATAAAATTTATACCTCTGAAGTATAACCTAACTTACAAAACAAGAATCATCAACTTGGAATTGGGAAAGTAATCATGTACTTACAACAAACGAGAACAAATAAACGTACAAACAATACGCATGAATTAAAAACTTCCTATGTTTTAAGTAGGTTTAAAAGCCAGCTAGATATTGCGAGATGTATGAACTTATCTACCCAAGGTAAGCAAATTATTTGCTACTAATTTTTGAGTCATGTCAGTGGATAAGATACCATTGTGATATATGATGTATATACATCACACATAAATACCGAAACAAATTGTAAACGGTAACAGACAGTAATTAAGCTGGGTTTTTGATAATGGGAATCCACAGATGGCGACTTTGGGAATTCCGAACCGCGCCACTCGCGAGTTGTCTCCGCGATGTGGGATTTGTGGCAACAGTAACTTAATATAACTTTGGTTAATAACAGCTATTGTAATGTTTTTTTAAATATCTGCTCTCTGGTCGAGTGGAGTCGTTGTCTGACTTTGACGCTCGAGATCCCAGGCTCGATTCTCGGGGTAGGGCACTTGTTATTTCCTATTTTAGAATAGCAAGCAAGTGACAATGCATTACATTGGTCTTAAAGATAGCCAGTTCATAGTATAAGCCACACGCAGGCAGCGAATTCCACTTCTTAGCCGTACGCATTAGGAATGACGAATCAAATAGTTTCGTGCCCGCGTGTCGTGTCCCAATGGTGGAAGGGGGATGGTCAAATTAGGTGTCGTGTCCCAATGGTGGGAGGGGGATGGTCAAATTAGGTGTCGTGTCCCAATGGTGGGAGGGTCAAATTAGGTCACGTAGTCCTATCGCACGCTCACAGAAATGTAACCTATAGAAGATCGACAAACGAGCTATCCTGCGCTGATGTTCAAGTCGCTGCAGCTTAACATTGGCCAGAGCTATTTGGCAGATCCATCCCGAAGTTGGCAGCAGTGCTCCAAGCATGACCGAACTTGTACTTATAGGTTTTTTCAGTTTACCTGAAAAGCACCACGTTGCCTGAGATTAGACTGGCGACGGACTGGTCGTCTGTCCTGGACCTTGATCATTGGCTGAACGTGGGTGCATATGGACTCTTCTCCTTAAAAATCCATTACCCACGTAAAAAACAGTAGAGGTCATCAATTCGATTGATTTTTTTTTATGTTTGTTACTTCAGAACTTTCAAGTAGGTGAACCAATTTTGATGTTTTTATATTAGAAACCCACCAGTGCTACTGTGATGTCCCATTTCAATTAAGTCAAATTCTAATAGATTATAATGAAGTTGCCGTTAGGTTCTTGCAGTTTAAATTTTTATAGAGTACTTTGATCGCTTCGATGCTCGAAGCCAACTATCATAGTTTACTTCCAGGTAGCTTATAATAGTAATGTAAAAAAAATACAGCTCATAAAATTTTCTTCTAAATGTACTTATACGAGTATTACTGGAAAAAATATCACTGACTCAGCGCAGATGTTGCAGTAAAAACTGTAACGTTGGTTTTCAGTCAGCGCCTCAAGATAAGAGGAGTAGGAAGTTTTATATTACATAGCTAATTAAAGTTAAAGACGTTTAACAATATAATATAACTAAATTAATTTTTATTTTTATTTAATTTTTTTTAAATAAAAAAATAACATAATTTAATTTAAATTGTTTAGCCATCAAATAATTATCGGATTTCAAGAAATAATTAATATACACACAAATAAAGATAAATAAAGTAATAAATACATCCTACTAATATTATAAACTAGAAAATTTGTAACTATGAATGGATGTACTCGTATGTATCCATTGGGTTCATGGTGTTTTACATACATACATACATACATACATATCTTCACGCCAGGTCCCTTGCGAGGTAGGCAGAGAATATCGAGTGCTAAACGTCACGATCCCTACACACCTGTCACACAAGTGAAAGTAAATATTTTTAACCTCAATAATTAAGTTCAGTAAAACTATAAAAACTAATATCAAATAGGTATATTATTAACATGACTCAACGTTACGCACTGTCGTTCAAATAACATGGCGGCTCTGACCACAAACGAGGATATTGGCAGTCTAACAATATATCATATTGATTTACAAAAATGAATCGCATACAGTCGAGTCCGGTAGCGCCAGGCCCAGTCCGGTAGCGCCAGGCCCAGTCCGGTAGCGCCAGGCCCAGTCCGGTAGCGCCCGGCCCAGTCCGATACGCCGCCCTTTTTTACGAACAAAATTCTATTGCTCTGAAATGTTAACGTTTTGAAAATGCGTAACCTACGGGCCTATGCGTAAATCCATCACTGGTCGACTCTAAATATATTATTTCATCTGTGTATGGAAGTTGGTTGGTGGTCAAGTAATGCGATACCACCCAAAAAGAAATGATCCAATCATTCTTATTTAAATTATACATAGAAATATTTAAATAGATACCAGAATAAATTTAATAAACACCCAGGCCCGGAAATACAAACATTTATGTTCATCACACAAATGCCTGTGCCCGTCCGGAAGCGAACCCGAGCCTCGCGGTTAGTCGATGCGGTTAGGCGTGTACGCTAGCCACTCGGCCAAGGAGGCGGTCAAACGTAATCTTCGTCACTCAATCACTTCTTTATGGTAGGCACACGTACAAAAAACAACATTTTTAAGAACTCTATAAACTCTTAGGAAAACCAGCTGAAATTGAGTTTTCACAAAAATAAATGTGAGCGAACAGTCAGCGAGTTCAGTTGTCACCGGCGGGCAGCAGCGACGCGCACTGAGGGCGAGGTATCTGGGTGCGACCAATACACAATACACATAACTACGCCCTTACTGGATGATTGTGACTGTTCTATATTAAAAACCTTTTTTAATTAACTACTGCATCAATTTTGACTATATTTTTCTAATTAATAAGAACCAAGAGAGTCTGCTGGTAGGAATATAAAAGGTGGTTAAAAACGTACCTAAAGAGTTTACGACGGACGTGTAATTGCCGCATCATTTTGATAAGGCAGTGGTTTAAAATAACAAAAATCGATGTCTTATAATTTAAACACTTACAGCCTATATATCCTTAAACCTTTCGGCTCGTCTGTCAAGAGGTTAACATACAAGTCTACCGCAAGTCTCGGGTTCGATTTCCGACGGAGGCAGGCATTTGATTAATGAACATAAACGTCTGTCTCTATATTCTTGATGTTTAATAAATTTAATCTGATAGCTATTTAAGTATTTCCACGTGTCGTCGACTAACACCCATAACACAAGTATATAATTTGCTTACTTTGAGATTAAATCAATTTGTGTAATATATCGACAGATTTTTTTTTTTTTGACTTTTAAACAAAGCGAAATTCAAAACTTCACATATAAGAGATATGTGTGTCTATATGTACAAAAATACAAATAAATATAGTGACGCTTATGAATATTATTTTATTAATTTGTAACCGCATTATGAAAAAAGTACTTAAACAATCCTAATGGACTTGAACTACTTAGTGCTTAGGTGATATTTTCATATCTCGTGGGTAAAGCGACGAACACAGGCTAGTAACAAAATTAAATACAAGAAAACAAGTATTACGTCTGTTATTATTGTAATAATCCCTTTGTTATGTCTACGGTTTTACACCATTGAATGTTACCGATAAACCGCTAAAACCCCAACTCGACTATATTCCTTGTATTACTAAACGTTTTGCGTCTGTTACGGCGTCGTGCTTTGGCCGTCTTCGTGGTGAAGGACATCTATAAGGCTCAGTAGAGAGCCTCGATTGTCTTCGGACTTCTATTTCGGTAGTCTAGCTCCAAACCCTATGTACCATTGAGTTTTTCCAACTTAAATTTTCTGAGTGCTCTTACGGTGAAACATCTTGAGGAAACTCCGATTCGTGTATTCGAATGCGACCTACCTGATTATACTTCTGGCCTTATTTTACTTCTGGGCTGCTAAGATAAGTCACAACCGCACCCTACAGACACCGTGATGTCTTATATGAGAACTAGATGTGCCCGCGACTTCGTCCGCGTTTTTATTTTATACATTTTTAAAATAAAATTGTAATAAAAGTAACCTAAACCGTTACTTATTAAATTAGCTTTAAATTAGCTATCTGCCAGTGAAAGTGATGTCAAAATCAGTCCAGCCATTTCAGAGATTAGTGGGTACGATCAGACATACAAAAAAGTACTGTTTTGGTATATGTACCTTGTAAACGTACATATAATATGCATTTAGTAAAAAACGGTTATTTTAATTTTACATTTACAGACACTCCAATTTTATTTATTTGTTTAGATAGGTAGATTTTTTTTGTGTGACTATTTATTAGTAACCGCGCAGTTTTTATAACTTCACTGAACTTTGTGGGCAAGCTGAGTACTCTGAGTATGTAGGTGGGAATATCTACAACGCTAACGTCAGCGGCTGTCTCCCAGGAAACCGAACCACGACCTGGTGCTACGCTTTGATTATTTGGCAGGACTAGGTAACCGACTTCGATGTCTTCTGATACAATCTATACTAATCTATACTAATATTATAAAGCGGAAGAGTTTATTTGTTTGTTTGAACGCGCTAATCTCTGGAACTACTGGTTCGAATTAAAAAATTATTTTTGTGTTGAATAGACCATTTATCGAGGAAGGCTTTAGGCTATATAACATCACGCTGCAACTATTAG
>DVZL01002152.1:0-15944 GCA_018236625.1 Lasaia peninsularis
GTCATGTTGATAGTAACCCAGTTAAGCTTTGCTCGCCTCTTACGAGCTGCCTGGTAGGAAGGCAGTTGGTCTATTCTACATAGAAGACCCTGACCAAAACGGGGAAAAACCTGATTTAAATTATCAACTTCAAACATATACGCTATTGTTTTTCCAGGTATATCAAACTATACATAATATACAATATTAATTGAAATAATTTATTTACAGAATAAATAAATATTACTGGATAAATTACACAAATTGATCTAACCCCAAAGTAAAAGTAACCCCCCTCACACAAATGTCTGTCAACGTGGGGAATCTAACCCGAGCCTTGCATCGAATCGAAGGAGTCGATGAGGTTAGAAGTGTATGCCAGGCACTTAACCAATGAGGCGGGCAGAGGGCAGAGGTGTATATTAAAGAAGTTGCTACACAAAAATAATTATACCACCATAATATTGTTTTTATATTTATTACTATTCATTGTTTCCCCTATGTTTGTCTGGGTTCTCAGTGTAAAATAGACAATCTGCCCCCCTATTGGCAGCTTGTAAAATATGAGCAAAGGTTAACTGTGTCATTATCAACAAGGTCACTGGTGCTAGAGTGCACTGCATAAACTTGTCCAGGTAGGGATGCATTGCTCCACCCATTCCTGCAGCTATAACAACATTTTCATTTTCCTTTCCAAAGCATCCGTATCTGTTACACATGCTCATTAGACTTAACTATCTAGGTGTCTATAGGCTATGTTATATCTTACCATCAAAAAAGCCTCATACTTGTCCGCTGTCTTATCCCAAAAAAATAATAAATATTGACTAGTTAATGTGTTAAACAGTGTTCTATCTTGTTTAATATTTTTGCCAAAACTTTAATGCTTATTATTGTCTTACTCCAATCTTGCTGTTCAGGTGGTAGGTAAAGTTTTGCCACAGGCTATTATTTATATCAGGTTGCCAGAGCAACATTATCATCATTGTAGTAGATTTATATTGTTGTGTTGTATAGGGATACTCACTCACATTTGTGTATAAGTGTATTTTTTAGTAGTTGCATAAAGTTATTTATTTGCCTTCCAATATTATTAATATAATTATAGCCTTCACTTATTTTTGAACATGTTTTCTTCTTGTCACATTACGATAATCTTTTTTAAAAATAACTATTTTGGTTTAGAAAATGTTCAAATTCAATTCTTCTTCTTCATATAGCCATGCCGATTTCGGAGATTTTACACCACCCTTAGATAACACAGCTGCAATTATTGTGGAATGTTAACCTGGGTCTCTCCAGGTACCTACAGTCATATACATTTGCATTATATATATGTTTTGTCAATCTTGCATCTTTTATTCTTTCAACATGGCCGAAGATTCAAAGCATGACTTTTATTTTTTTGCACCAACTCTTTCTTGCAATCTCAATCTTTCTCTGACTTCACTATTACCTAGTGGTATGAAATATTTTTCCATTCACGCTGATTTCCATTAAATGTACGTAAAATTCATAAAATCTATCCCTTACCGAGATTTTTATAAATCAAATTCAAGTGTAAACATTGTATTTACTATTAAAAGATTTTTAGTTGAAGCAAAACTAATGGTTTCGGTTCATAAAAACACTTACTCTAAGGTGCGGTACTATTTGTTCAACACGTGACAGAGTAGTAAGTAGAATTATTTCTCCATAATTATAAGCAAGTAAAGGAGAAAAATTACTGTTGTAACTTTTAAGTTTTTTCTAATATTTAGTGTACGTCGTGATTAATTTATATTTTTAGTGATTTTGCGTGTTGGCGACAAGTTGCAAAAACCTTATCACAAAATTTATTATCAGTTTTTATCTTTATCCATAACCTTGCAAAAAAATTGCCATTGATTTTTTAACCTTCAGATTTTATTCATTGTTCAGTGTGAATAGTTTCACATCTTTTACGATCTGACTGCTGCTTTTTCATTAGTGTGACGAGCGAAATCATATGCATGATATTATATATTATTATATCATGATATTAGAATTATTAGATATTATATATTGGCAGGAAGTTCCTTATTGCGCGGTATACTCACTGAGCTGGATGGGAGCATATCAATACTTTTTCGACACTTCTCACTGCAGTGTGTTCCAGCCGATTATGAACTTATTTTGATTTATTATCTCATGTTTTTTTAATGTATTTCTGTTAGCTTGATAGTTATTTTGTAAAATAAATTAACAATGTATAAATGGATGCGAAAGCAAGTTTGTTCCAACCGGGGATCTACCCACCTCTCATGACGTTATTTCTTATTTTTGTTGCCTATAATGGCAAAACAATAAATGCTTGATCTGAATGCATGTACCACGAAAGTATTAAAATGCGCATACCTACCATTGATAAAAAAACCACAAGCGATTGCGAAATTTAAGTAGGTACAGTCATCACACTCTTGTTATAACCCGCGTATTGAATTGAATTTGAATTTAATCCGAGTAGTCACTTAGTTCATACAAAATTTTATCCCCTGATTTACCTCCTTGGGGGTTGAATTTTGAAAAGCCCTTAATGGATAATTACGTCATAAGAGAAATACGTGTGCGAGATTTTTCATTTTATAATTAGTCACGAAAAACAAATTGGCAAAGTGCGAGTTAACACGCGCATGAAGGCTTCTGTACCATTATTTATAAAAATTTTGTTGTTTGGGAGACTCTTTATATATTTATTTTTTTCTTATTATACGGCTCATGAGATATAGCCTAGTGACAGACAGACAGTACTTACAGACAGATAGTGCCTCTGGGTACGGAACCCTTAAAAACTAACAATGTCACTTCACAGCCGGCATAATCTTTTTATTACATACTACATTATTACATTACTACGGTTGTTAAAAATTAATCCAACAGCACCTTGGTGATATGAATCTGTTAATCGGATTGTGAGATATGAGTTGATACCTGCTTGCATAAATACGCGGTAACATACATTTAGCTATACGTGTGAAACGCTTAACCCTTGTTTGCAGTCGGGTAAATAATGTTACAATGTATACAATTGACAATTGATTTTTTAGATATCGTGGATTTTTTTTATTCCTAGTAGTTATTTTATTATTACATACAGATACTTCAATTTTATTTATTTGTATAGATTATATTAATATGGTTTTTGTCAAGCTGATATAAAGTTAAAAATAATATTGATCAGTGGCGTAACACATGAATCTTCATCAGTAGTTAGATCATCGAGGCAGTAAAATGTTGAAAGAATAAGCCTGAAAAATAAAAAGTACCTGCACGCCTATTATTCCCGAAGTATATCCACATCCAGTAGATATACTAGAACACCCACGATTAGTCAAAGTACTAGGGATCAAAATGTGATAGGTGGCAAGCCTATCGCCACTTCAGGCACATTCCAATCCCGGGCAATGTAATGTTTGCTCAAAATAATCTGAAAAACATTTAAGAAATATTGCCCGACCTGGGAATTGAGAATTAACAGGCGACAGCCTTACCGTTATAACGCAGAGGCGATAAAAATAGATCTGTAAATATATTGTACATACATACGTATAAATATTATAAATGCAAAAGTTTGTGAGTATGGACGTTTATTAATCTTCCACGAAAAACTACTGAACGCATTTAAATAAAACTTTTTAATGATATAGCTTATGAAATGAAATAAAATTTATTTATTTGCCGAATACTTATGTTTGTTAAAAGTTATAACAAAATAACAGTTTTTAATAATTATACCAACATATTCTACCACAATGTGGTGTGCAAATATTTTAAAACATAATTAATAACCGACTTTATCAAAGATAGGGTATGATATTATGCAATAGGTATTATAAGGTGGAAAAATTATAGTGGGAGAAGTCGCGGGCGGTAATCTAGTTGTACATAAAATCACTTTTTTAAATAATGTTCATAACACACTTGTAAATACATAAATTTTGTCGTGTTAGCGAAGCAATCGATGCGGCCTTGTATTGTTACATAAATGAGTACATACAATTTTCGAGGTTAAAGGATGGTTCCGTAGCTCCGTAGGCCTTGAGTAAGTTTCGCCCAAGGATTTAGGACGCGGCAAATGAAATCTTCCCGTTTCTAGGTCGCCATCCTGTTGGCCCCGTCCTGAATACAAAATTTTATAGCTCAAGATGTGATTGTAATTTTGCGTGAGATTAAAATAATCGGCGGTGATAAATTCGACGATTATTGCAGTGTTTAACTTGACTATATATTAATAATCTAGTTACTACCGAAACTTATTACTAGCCGTGCCCGCTTTACGTCTATTTTATTTCATACACTTCTAAAATAAAAGTGGCCTAAGCCCAAGAGTACAAACAATAGACAGACAAAAATTCTAAAAAATACTGTTACTATATAGTATCTTATAAACATACATATGTTTATGCATTTAGTAAAAGACGGTTATTTTAATATTACATACAGATACTACAATTATATTTATTTGTATAGATTTTTATTAAAATTTATGGGTGTGACGGTATAATTCATACCCTCGTAATATGAGGGCTAAGTCAAAATTTTTGTAAACCGTGATTTTTAATGCTTGAGGGCAGGTTAGCACTGTCAAATAGTTAGTAACTAACTAACTATTTGCCACCTATCACATCAGGGCCCTAGTACCTTGGCTAATTGTTCTAGTAGGTATACTAGCACACCTCTGTCTTCCCCTTCGAGGTTAATAGGCGTGAAGGTACTAACTTACTAACTATCACGATTTTTAATAAAATATTAAACCCGTATGAATTAAAAATGTTTCTGAGGGATTTAAATTCGATATATTCAAAGATCTTTACATTAAAAAAGTGTTTTTGCCATTTTGCTAAAATAAACTAAACTGGTTTAAGAAAAATGACATTTTGGACGCTCTCTGTGACGTTTAGACCGTTAAAAACCGTAGAAAAATAAATCGCCTTTAAAATTGTTGACATTTACTTTTGATTTAAGCTTTACTTATAACCTTATTGAGATGTTTGTCTGTAAAAAGAGATTGCAAAACACGTTTGGAAATGTTCCAAACAGACGACGGATGCAAGTGAAAATGCTGGGAAATCGTGTGTATTCTACGATTAAAAGAAATTCTAAGATTCCAATATGAAAAAGTTGAAATAAAATGTTTCCCTCAAATTCCTATAAAGGCATGATACTGATTCTGAACTGATTTTTTTAAGAACGATTATGATTGTCAAAAAATATCCCATTCAAAAGACACTTGATTAAAACTTTAAAGCACCACCCATACATATATCTTCATTGTCTAGAGTAAATTGGGAGAAAATGATTATTGGAGTTAACTTTGCCTTTTGTGCATATTTTTGTGCAATAAATAAAAATAAACATCGTTACACTTTTATCCCCGGACGGTAGACGGAGGTATATATGCACCCACGATTAGCCGATACTATTAGGTCCCATGATGTGACAGGTGGCAACTTCATCACAATATCGGGTACGAATCCAAGGTTTCCTCACGGTGTTTTCTTTACCGTAAGAGCAGTCAGACAATGTACTTTAGTTAGAAAAACCCTTGTTACATGGCGGAGTTCGAACTTGGACTACCGAAATAAAAGTCTGAAGCGCATACTACTATAAATAAAAAAAAATCGATGCTCATATAAATAATAATAATGATTAAAAGCATGAAATTTAAATGTGATAATATTTGGAGATTTCACTCCTAAGAACGACCGGTCCGCAATATTAAACCTCTGTCTCATTCTCGTAGGGCCGGCTGTCAAACTCTCACAAAGCTTCTCACTTTGTCTTAAAATTGGCAAAAAGACAGGTTGGGCAGTTTAGGGAGAATAATCAATACTAAATGTTCGGGACATGTTGATAGGAGTGTTATCTCCAAATAGGACCTTCTGCTTCATGATTAGAAGTCTACAAGATGCACATGTAATATGGTGCCTGTCTTTCCCTTTATAAAATGTATAAAAATGTTACATTTTTCAAAAGGGAAAGTATTCGTGGTGCTTTGAAATTCGAATCTGATTTAAAATTCAAATTAAGAATGCCATATTTGGGGTCAAAAATATCAATGAGTATGTTTTGTAAAAAAGGAACTCTTCTAGATATTTTTCGTTCACTGGTTCTAACTTTTTTATATTTTAAAAGAGCCAGCGGCCAGTTTGCTAAACTGGCCGCTTTCTGATGGTAAGAGATTACCGTTGCAGCTGCCAACATGGATACTGGCGCGTCGCTAGCTTATTGTGTGGATTTTGAGTTAAATGTGCAAGTCTATTGGCGACCCCACCCTTTAATACGAATTATGACAATAGATTTGAATTGTGTTCATACATTCAGTAATCTAAATTCCTAGATCTATACAAATAAATAAAATTAAAGTACATACAGACATGTAGGTAATATTAAAATAACCGCTTATTACTAAATGCATATTATATGTATTTTTACAAGAGTTCATATATCAAAATAATATTTTTTAGAATTTTTATCTGTTTGTACACGCTTAACTCTGAAACGGCAGGACCGATTTTGACGAGACTTTCACTGGCAAACAGCTGGTGTAATAAGTAACGGCTTAGGCTACTTTTATTTTAGAATTTTGTTTTAGAAATGTATAAAACACAAAATAATTAAATAAAAACGCGAACGAAGTCGCGGCGGACACAGCTATTTGCTTAATAAGCGACAAAGGTTCGTTACATCCCTACGCTAAGGGTAATTTTTATTTACCTTTAAATCGCGTGCTTAGCTTTGCGCAACATCTAATTCTAGATATAACATTTTTCAAGAACTACAAATGTAAATTGTAAAAAAATATCTTACACTCCAGTACATAAGTTAGACTGGGAATCGAATGTCAACGCTTAGTTATAGTCTACATAATTTAAATATAGCCATTATACACGTTGTAACTAATATATGCATGTCAATCGCCTGTAAGTACGTTCTGCAAGTGTGTTGTATATCATTTAGGGACGGGTCAGTATCCCCCGGTTGACTCGTCCGCCGGGGTCGACGACTTCGCAGCGCATATGCCCTGGACTCGCTAAGCTAACATTGTCCCGCCGCGTGCTTTGCATCGTACATCTATGGATTGGTTTTAATCGATGGTGTAAATACAGTATGATTTTATTATCTATACGAAAAAATAAAATTGGAGTGTCTGTATGTAATATTAAAATAACCGCTTTTTACTAAATGCACGTATATTTACAAAGGTAGATTAACCGAAACTACATTTAAAAAAAATCTTGTCAGTCTGTATGTCTGCCTGTTTATACCCGCTAATCTCTGAAACGGCTGGACCGATTTTTACGGGACGGGACTGGCAGATAGCTAATGTAATAAGGAACGGCTTAGGCTACTTTTTTTTTTAGAATTTTGATTTAGAAATGTTTAAAATAAATAAACTAAATAAAATCGCGTACTAAGTCGCGGGAACAGCTAATCTATATATAAAAATCAATTTCAGTTATTTGTTCTCACTGAAATTCGTCAACGGTCTTCATATTTATGCTTAAGAAACGTGTCGTTTTGCTTACGGACGTAACCTACGGCTGTTCCTAAGAAGTCGTTGGTATAGGTTTAGAAGAAACTATAAATAACGCCACGTTACTAGTAGACATACTACGAGTTGTTATATTTATAGACAACGGATAGTCGATAGGGACTGAACATTAAATGTTACTTTTGCCTACTTACAAATGCTTAAAAAATAGCAAACGAACAAAGCTGCGAGCGATCGCTAAAAATAAGTATATACAGTAGCAGTTATAAGAAAGAATAATGCTACACGCAACCTTCGACAATGAAAAATAAAGGTTGCGTTTTCTACAAATGGTTTTCATCAAATAAAATTCAAAAATGTTTTTTGTCCCATACTCTTTTTAAACTTGATCAAGATATTGTTTACTAGCTCTCCACCCGCGGCTTTCCCCGCGTAATTTATTTTAATAACGCAGACATTTTTCCGACTTAAAACACTTGTTGCGTAAAAACATAGCCTCTTTTTAATGTAGTCGGTTAAAAAGTAGCCTGTGTCCTTCCTCAAGGTCAATTCTATCTTAGTACTAAATTTCATCAAAATCGGTTCAGTGGTTTAGGCGTGAAAGCGTAACATACAGACAGACAGACAGAGCTACTTTCGCATTTATAATATTAGTACGGATTGCTGAGGGGCGAAAAAAAAATTCTAAATTATAGGGTAGAAACTTATTTTGCGACTTAATATTCCCCTTTATTCGATTTCGATATTATTCAGTACTGAAAACACGATTCAATTAATATTTTAAATGAGAAACTCATGTACTTTTTCTCACATAACTTATAATTGAAAATTATCTTTTAAATAGCCGACCGGTTCGCGTTTTACAGCATCATCAGGGCCAAAATTAAGTTACTAACAATATTTTGGTTTGTGGCCGTTATTATAAACTGATGTGGGTAGACATAAATACATGAAACAAATAAGAACAAATTGAGTTACCAGCGTCTGGTTTTCCCCACAGAAATGGGAGATTTTAAACTAATACAGAAACCTTTAAAATTTATTCATTAATAGTAGGTATCAAATATGTCAAATTGTATAAAATTACGACTAATTATTATTATTATCCGATCATCGTAAGATATGAATATGTGGAAGTTTCACCAAGCGCCAACGATGAATAATATACGAGGGAAATCTCCATTTGATTGATCTGCGAATTCACCATTGATTATGTTATTACGTTGAATAAACACAGTAAAACTACAAAAAATCGACTTCAAATTAAGTATGACGTCGTCAAGGTAAATGTATTTTTAGTTTTTGTTCATATTTCAAAAAGTACTGAATTGATCCAAATTTACCATTTTTTTGGGGATAGTATGATATCACTTAGGACGTATGTACCAAAATTCTCATCAAAAGAAGAACCATCAAAATACATCGGGAACTGACGGGAACGGGGTTACAAACATACAAAAAAAGTCCAAAAAACAAAATTAATAGAGTACCTCCTTATCTAAAATCGATCCTAAAATCATTTAAATTAGATTTAAAGCTTTACCGAAGAAACTAATAGATGACGCTAGTAGGTTGTAGTTAAACATAAAATAAGACTGCGTAAGCGCACAGATTTTGAAGTTTACAAAGTAGGCGTAGGCGTGTTATTCATGTGGACCTTCAGTCAGTTGTTTATGTATGTATATAATAGCACATAAGTAAATAGTTTAACACCTATTTTAATGTATTATTAGTAATTACTGTATCCATTCTAGTAACCTTACGTGTACTTGCAATATAGGTACATAATTTTTAATGTCAATAATCATTGTACTCGTCTTCTGGAGTGGAATCTGAGAGATTATGATATTACAGGCAATAAATTAAGTAAGGCAATTTAAAGTCTGTAATTTTAAAACTTCACATGTTCATTTTCTAAAAAATATATTTTTAGTTGAAGTCGATGTGTTGATAAATATGTACATAATACATTTTTAGTTTAAAGCATTATTGTAACAAAAAAAAATAAAAAAAAGACATGCTCCTGATCTTCTCAGGGAGTGACCGCGTTCCGATCCGATCTGATTCTATTTGTGATACAAAAGTGCTCTGTAAAATAACAAAGTTGTTTCTATTGAGATACATAACGTTTATAGTTAAGCTCTAGATGGTATGAGGAAGTTAGATAACTATCTAAGGTTACAATGCCGATAAGCACATTGTTACCATAAATACATACTAAGTTAGTAACTAGACATGTCACCAATATTGATTTTACCGAATACCGAATATCCGGTTATATTTTTATCTAAAGCATAGTGCTATTTTTAGGGTTTCGTATTCAAAGAGTAAAAACGGAAGCCTATTACTTAGACTCCATTGACAGTTTGTCGATCTGTCACCAGGTTGTATCTCATGAACCGTGATAGGAAGTTATTAGCTATTTGCAGAAGTAGGTAGAGATTGTAATCGGCTACCATTTTATACCATTGCAATGCAAACAAATTAATGCTTATCTATCTTAAACAAAGTTGCTGAGTATCGAATATTGGTGTTAGTGATGATGTTCTCTGTCCAAGAGCTGTTACAATTCTGCATTCTAAATAAATAAATTAGATGGTTTATTTATGTTGTGCAAATTATGCAATTGACGTAACTTATAGTTGTATGTTTGGTGTAGGCTATAACTTTAAGGAGATTTTAGTTTTACAAAGTTTTAAAAAAAGTAATGTTTTATTGGAAAAATGTAAGTATTTATGTACTTTAATAACATTAACATGCATAATTTTCTCGAATACTGCGTAATTTGAACTGGGAATGAAACAAAGCGACCGAATACCGAATAGTAACCGAATATCGGTGACATCCTTAATTTTGAGAGCTGTAACGTCGGTCGTAGTAAATATACGTACCTGATGATTCATGTATGATGTGCAAATTAGGTTATCGATTTGTGGCACTGGACTGGATGCTTAGCGGCGTGTCGGCCGGCGACCTGGCTTGCCCAGAGTTATGTATGTCACTAGTTTTAAAATTCATAAACAGGTGATTCAATATACATATCTTCACGCGAGGCCCCTTGCTTGGTAGGTAGAGAATCGAATACCAAGCGTCACGATTCCTACATACTTGTTTTGCCTTGACATTCATTACTCGCTTCAAACTAATACGCCGGCTTCGTAGACTCTTGACATAACCCTTTGATAATACACAAGATAATAGGTCGTGTCATGCCAAACTGTGATTTATAATGGTACAGAATCCTTTGTGTGCGGGTCCGACTCGCACTTGGCAAGTCTTTTAAACGCATTTCTAAAAATTTCAGCGACTTTCACTCAAACTATTCTTTGTAAAAACATCCGTCAGGTTAATTTAACTCTGCAATGTCAGTCACCGTTCATTCGTCTCGTATTTCACTTATCTTATTTCATTTTTTCAATAAGCGATGCATATTTCTTACTCGCGAGAAACCATTTGCATGCATTAAAATACTATAAAAATAAATAATATGTAAAGAATTTACGACTTGAGTTTTTCAGCTAACATATTGTTAGTGCATCAACTTTTTAAAGTGTATTTTATTATTTGATAACCTTATATCTTTAAAGTGATAGGCTAAAAACAAGCTCTTTACTTCAACTTATTTCTATTTTGGCTAATAATAGGAAAAAATTAATTAATTCTTTCCTATTATTAATATAATAATAATTGAATAACATGGAATTATCAATTTTCCCCTCCGTCCAAATCCTATCCCCGTTGTGTAATAGATGATATCGGGGTCAGTTGCCTAATCTAGGTGATACACATAGCACATTCAGTTATTACATAAAGCGACTAGCATCTTACCTCTGCAACACAGAAGGAATACTAGCCTAAATTAGGTCGAATTTAACTTAATCACTGTCTTGTGGTCGAAGTTTTAGGCCTGATGTGAAGTCTATAGGTAAAGTACCCGGTACATAACGTAAAATAACATTTTCTTGAATTTTTGTCTGTCTGTTCCGGCTAATTACTGATACGGCTCGATTTTGATGATTTTCAGTGGTCAATAGCTGATATAATAAACAGTTATATAAAATGATATAATTCAAATACGGACGGAGTAGAGTGAAAGACAGCTAGTAAAAAATAAAACTTCATGAATGTGCTACTCGGCTTAGAATCTTCAAACCTCTTAAAGAATGTTCCATCTTCAGCATATTTTGCCGTAGCTTAAGTTGTGGTTATGGCGTTCTTGTTTAACTAAACTATTTCGTTAATATCTCTCACAAGCAGCTCTAACGTGTGATAATATTTATTAAGTGCATTGCAAAGAGGCGCGTTAATAATGCTAACGAAATGCAAAGAGGATTGTGTATGTGAAGTGTTTTTGTGATATGTTTTTTAGTTAACATATTGCTATTTCAAATATGACGCGTTTTCTTTTAATATTTGTTACCTCGGAATTTCTTTTATATACTTTAGTTTATCAGATTTTGGGTGATAGTATTTAGTTATAGCAATCAGTCAAATATTTATATTCAACTTTACTATATACTATAATATACATGCGAAAGTATATGAAGAATATACTTCTAACAATGACCTGTGCGCAATATTAAACATCTCATTGGGCCAGCTATCTCACTCTTACAACACTGGATTATTTTGACGCTGTCATGCGTTTGTCTATTTTTTAAATAGAAGAGGAGGAGGAGGAGAGTAATGTTTTAGTCATTACTACAAAAATTTCTCAGTAGGAGGCGAGTTCGAATAACCTAATTACTTGCTACGTAATACGTAAAATGGCAATTAATTATTTTTTAACAGCTGTTAGCGGTTATTAATTACGTACAACATATTTTGTGGTCGTTACATTATTGTGTTAATGATTTAACATTGAATACAATTAATTTTATTTACCAAACTAATGGATGGATTAATAAAAAAAATATTATCCTGGATTGTATTACAGTTCCGTGATCATCAGTTGGATGCTAATTAGCAAGGATTTAGTTTTTACTAGACCGTTTGCGTTGATGCTATCAAAATGTATTGAGTTGTTTAGTTTGTTGATTGTCCGCAAGGGGCGCTAACAGTCTCATATAATATTCGTGTCACAATGTTTGTTCCGAATAAACGCTGTAACTTATATAGAATGGAGATAAACTATTATATTAATACTTGAAACAAAAACTTTAGACCTTTTCTATACAGGAGTGTGAAATTTGGCTCACTTTTAGTTTATATGTAGAGTTACAGAACGCTAAAATTTTTAATAATCATACTTATCATGTACATTAAATCAATAAATAAAACCTTACACACACTACCATGCATTTGACACATACAAACACAAGTATTTGTTACACTATGTCGCGGTCGTCAATTCGTTTTGTTTGTCGTTTAATATTTTTTAAGGATTTACATTTCCGAATATAACGGTCAAGGCATTTAACAACGATGATAGAGTTTTTACAAAAGAAAAAGTTTTAAATCGTTAATTAAATAATCGCAAAATAACTTATAATTTAAATTTATTATGGTCGTAATCCGGCCACCGGGCGACTGCTAGTAAGAAAATAAAGACGCAATAGCACATATATACAAAAGGTGAGCTTATCTATTAAAAAATCCGTCAAATGCGAGTCGGATTCGCGCACAAAGTGTTCCGTACCATTATCTATAAAAACGATGAAAAAATAAGTTTTTGTATGGGAGCACCCTATATATATTTATTTTATTCTGTTTTTAATTTTTATTGTTAAAGTGGCAACGAAATACGTCATCTGTGAAAATTTCAACTGTCTAACTATTACGGTTTATGAGATACAGCCAGGTAACAGACAGACAGATAGCGTTCCGTTTTTTACCTTTCTGGTATGGAACCATAAAAAACACCACAACTCAAATAAGTACAAATATACCAAAAAAATGTAGACTAATTGAGAAATTCCTTCTTTTTGAAGTAGGTTAAAAAAAACGTATGAAGTTACGGTTAACTGCTAGTATTACAAGTGTAACTAGTGTTACTTACACGGTGGCGTTGATCCACAATTCAAACACAGGGCCCCATGGCTAGCGGTTTCTTCACGACGTGTCATTCTTGATAGCACCTGTCAGATATTAGTTACGTTGACCTGCTTTTTTGTGATCGTGTGGGAGTTATGGACGGTACTTGGTACGTTTGGAGAGTGTTTTTTTTTAACTATGGAAACAAATGACTAGATTACTTCAAACACCTGTAAAATTCCAGCTGTTTGATTTTGATTGGGTTACCGTGAATAGTTCCACCAAACTGGCAAAACCTGCGAGACAACTGACAATTTTTTTTATGTGATGAATAGACAAACGAACCAATATGTTTATGTCACTAGCTGTACCCGGCGCGCGTTGCTACTCCAATAACTAAACTGTGCAGCGTCATTTGGTAGAGAGTGACATCGATGAGCGTATCATACAAACCTTCGTGGAATCCTGATCTGTATATATGTACACTCCATAGAGCGTGCACTCCATAGAGGTACATAAACACTGTTTACGCTTTGAGACAGGATGTACTCTGATATAACAAATTGAACTCCAAAATTTCTCTACCATGATCACATAATCTACGAAACTAAATAAAAAATCTATAAAAGCAATTTTTTTTATAACCGAGTACTCCGCGGCATACCCAGTATTTTTTTTATAACCGAGTACTCCGCGGCATACCCAGTGTCACTATCCTGTGCACGCCGCTGATATAGATAATTATTTTAAATTGAATTGATTGGTGAAGGAAAACATCATGAAGACTTGCCTCTGTCACATCTTGTACCTAATATCGAAGACCAACCGTGGGTGCATTTCGGCATTTAAAAATATCAGTTTAGAGGTACATCCTCTAAACTGATATTTTTAAATGCCGAAATAAACTAAACTATTCATAGCTAAGTACCATTTTGTCTATAAAAACGACAAAAAAAATCACATTTGTATGGGAGCACGAGTATATTTATTTTATTCTCTGTTAAAATTTAAACTGTTTAGCTATCACGGTTAATGAGATACAGCCTAGTGACAGATTGGTGACTGGTTTTTGTCTGTTTGTTTTTTTGTACCCACTAATCACTGAAACGGCTGGACCGATTTTGACAGGACTTTCACTGGCACACAGCTAATGTAATAAGGAACGGAATACTCTTATTTTAGAATTTTGTTTTAGAAATGTATAATAAAATTAAAACGCGGTCGAAATCGCGGGTGTAGCTATTTTTGGTAAAGTATTGTGTAAACATACATGTATTAAGTAAAAAGCGTTTTTTTTTTTAATGCTACATATATAGACACTCCAATTTTATTTATTTGTAAAGATTAGGAAGGGGGACCCTCAGTGGCCTAAGGGTAGAGTAGCTGGTAGATTTTTATACATTACCTACATGATCTATGGTGTCTATAGACCACGATTACTATCAGAACACCCGTGTGCGTGTTCAATATTTTATGTTGTAAAAAAATACTATTATCAAATTAATGATATGGAATAACTTTATACAATACTGATGTTTTATTATTTATGTTTATTCATATATCATTCTTGCCATGTCTCAAACTACTTCCTCGTATTAAACTTAACTGGTATCGAAACTTCCTATAATCTAATAGTTTTAAACGATAGATTCTTGTATAATTGTTAATATACATTTATTTATTTGTAAGGGCTTTTTTTTGTATCTCGGGAACGGCTTTAACGATTTCGCTGAAATTTGAAACATAGAGGAGTTTTGTGGAGTAAAAAATGATCAAGATAAGTTTAGGTCTTATGAAATTGCGAAAATCATTATACAACTCTGTCGGTAGCACTTGGTGTAAAATAGTACCGACTCCGGTTTCGTAGACTTACCGTCAGATGGAAATTTTTAAGTAGGCGAATGCTTATTGCACTGACAAAATAGAACTACCGAGCCAAGCTCGGTCGCTCAGGTACTATCTAATAATATGGTACTGTTTTACTCACGAACTACAGATATATAACAAAAAATTGATATAAACATTATAGACAATAAATATTATTACGATAGGTAATAAAAATTAAAACATTTTTTTTATTGAATTAAACACAAAACCTAATCTAAAAACTTTTCAAAATTATAAATGCATTGTAATTTTTTTTATTGAGACTTATTGAACGAATTGAGATTTATTGAATTAAAATATTACCAGAGGGTGGTGTCCCCGAAACTGGAGTGTTCGTATGAGTGATGAAAGAGGAGGAAGCTAGGCAAGTATGAAGGGATGGAATGGGCACTCGATACTCTACCACGGAAGGGATTTTGTACGTGGACATCTATGTGAAAATATTTCTTTAATAACACTAAACCTAGCATAATATGTAAACTGTATTGTATTGTTATTTACAATATAATCGTCAGAAAACGCAAAGAACTTACGAATTTTTGTAAGTAAACGTTATATTATCTAATACGTTTAGATACACTGCTCGAGAGAT
>DVZL01002153.1:0-15944 GCA_018236625.1 Lasaia peninsularis
ACTAATAAAACACATTGTTTGAGAAATAATATCTCACAGTGAACCGCTCCGTTCCGCGTTCCCACCAAAACTCTTTTACTTTTTTATATCCCATTAATGTAACGGATTTAAAAAAACAGCCAGAAACAAAAAGGACAACTAAAGAGATTTTATTACTTTTCTGATGGTAGGAGAAAATTGAGAATTCCCATTGACAAGTTGTAGGTATGTTGCAGTACTGTGACCAGTATTTCACAGTCCCTAACCTTCCACCAATGGTATAATAGGTAGTGACACAGTTAACCTATGCTCACTCCTTACGAGCTGCCATTTAAATAAGCAGATGGTCTATTCTACATAGATCCGGATTCGCCTATGCAATCCTAGATTGCGTCACTTCTACAAAACTGATTTGTATAATGGTTCAGTATGTTGGTCGAGTGGTTAGCCTACTTGCCTAATGCACCCAACGAAACACTAGGCTCGGATTCGATTCCTGGTTTCCGATTCAATATTCGTTTTCAGGTTCAAAATAAACAAAAAACTCATGTTAAATTTACTCTCGTATCTATATAAGTATTTCTGTTTGTGTGTTCCTGTGTCTTGTGTTATGGGTGTTAGTCAACGACATTTTAATTTGCTTACTTTATTTGTTTGATCAAATTGATTAAACCATGAAGGGATGTTAATATTATATTTTTTTCGAATATATGTATTTTTATTTCATTGAATTTTTTTCCCTTTATTATCTTGACATAACAGAATTTATGTTTTTGTAGCCTTCTTTAAAACTATCTCCATTCAGAGAAGGTTTAGTAACGTAACATTTATTTAGGTGCAAAAATATTATACATATTACATACAAACAACAGCGATTTCGTTTTCGCTTAAAAATAACTAAGTCTCTAATAGGGATTTCTTAAATTTTAATAACAATCCAACTAGTTTTTTCTTGTCATAGATATTCATCTCATTTGAATTTATAAAAGCATTTCCTATTGGCAAAATACCACAATAAAGTCAATTTTCAGATGCGTGAATGATTTACAAAGAAACATCTCCACAAACTTTCGCATTGATAATAATTTTACTAAATTTTCTATTTATAGATTTTTCTATCTGCTTTTATACCTCATCCAAAAGTACTAGAGTCATATTATGTAGTTACCTCCTGTAAGTGCTGGTACTTCTGAATAAGTACAAGCCAACAGTTTTTAAATGGACCATTAGTAATCCCAGTGGTTTAGTGGTTCCTGCGATGGCATTATGACGATAATGACATTGTCGTGTTCCGGTCCGGAGGATAGGGTAGCCGGTAGACTTGCACATAAGGTCTAACAGCGCGACTCCTTCACTGTCTTCTCCCATAAATAATATTCGATAGTTCTCTACAAGTATCGGACTATTTCTTATAAAAAAATCATTTCGAAGTACCAGAAGTTCGTAAAAATAAATAGTAAACTTTATACCAATAGTTTCACCAAGGTCCAAGATCATACTGAAAATTCAGGCATCTCCAAAGTACTCGTAACCTAACGTAAAAAAAATTTAAGTAAATATTTACATGAGACAAAATTAGTTCGGAAGATTCATAGACAATATTTATTCAGAATATTTAATATTTTTTTTTGTAGCGAATATTATTAAATAAATTATATGATAGTCATGCGCTATTTAATATTCATAACGAATAAATAAAATTAAAAAATATATATCAATGTTTGGCAAAGGAACATATGTATTTCTTTACGCAGATAAAATAATTGTTATAATATTACAAATAGATTATATTATTGGATACATATTAAACACTTAAAACAATTAGATTGATATCACACAAGAGACATCGCAGAGTTTATAATTCGCAAAGCACTAAACCTAATTATCCCATTATATGTCCATTTCACTAAAACATTAATTATTCTGTGGATAATATACTTACATAACTGACCTACATGCCATGACGGTTCTGTAAAACGATGGTATTGATAATGTATAAGGACATAAACATAATACTAAGGCTTCCTATTATTAACAGGTTTCACCAATAAAATATTTTAAGTTCGAAATACAAATTACTTCGGCTTTTTTGACAATCATATTTATCATCTGATATATATCAATCTCACTAAATTAATATATTTACACTGAACTCTTTCCACCAAGGGCAACATGATTGCACTTAAATTCTTAACGTATAAACTTAAACCGTTCATTTTCTATTGTCGCCTAACTATTAACCCCACCTGCACGAACCCCACCAGTTTTAAAATCGCCTTTCCCCGGTAGTAATCCCTCGGTTGGAATATCTTTCTAAACTGGCCGGTTAATCGGGCTAGTAGGGATGAACTAAGGGGCAAGATTATGCAATTGTCGAACACAAGATTGTGTATATAAGCTAGAGGCAGGATTGAGCTATGTAGAAAGCATCAACTTCAAATAAGTGTATAACACTATCAGTCCAGCAACCAAAAAGATGTACGCGAAACTCGCTGTAAGTTTCGAAACATTTTTTTAATAAATTTAATTAAATAAGTCTATTTGATAATTAATAACAATAATCGTTCCAGCTTGTCTCCCTCATGGTGTGCGCGGTCGTAGCAGTTCCTGTTCCAGGAGGTCACGAGCAGTAAGTATTTAATCATTTTTCAATTTTCAAAATATTTGTTTTGAGTGCAGTCAAAAATAAATAAATGGAATTAAAAAATTAAAATATATAAAAAAACAATGAAACAAACAATAAAGTTTTTTGTAATCTAAATTTATCTACAGCATGATTAATAATTATAAACTAAGATACAAATTATATATTGTAAAATAAAATATGTTAACTGATATAATGATTTGTAATAACTAATCAGTCAGCGAGTTTTTTTATATTCAAAAAGCATTTTAATTTCAATACAAGCGAATTACTTTGCGAACAAGCGAATAAAACCTAACAAATTTCTAATCTTTAATAATTTATTTAATTGCAAACGCTCTAAACTTATTTCGTTGATATTAGGTATATTGGTTTATTGAAATTAAATTAGTGTATGTCGATATAATATAATGATGTTGCTAGAGTGTATCAATGTGAATGTATCAATATATTTAGTGTATATAGACGAAGATTAATTTTAAAATAAATATTCTTTAACAAAATGACTAATACTAATAATAATGACAAAATATATAAACACTGCATAATAATAATTGACAATAAATCCGTCAACTTAAAATTGATGTTTACTAAAATCTTGAGACATCTTTAAATTCATCTGTTTAATTTTTGCAATCAAGTAACTTTTTTTGTTATTACAAAAATATCAAAATGGAGATCTAGCATTTTTTAGAACAAACTACGAGACTTGTTATAAAATATTGAAATACGAATAATACTAACGAAAATAAATAAATAAAATATAAAAATCACCCTGTCTATTAATTTATTCTATGGAAAAGTCAATACAAATGACTGAACTGAAAACATACGCCAAGCCTAAAATACAATCTCTAGGTGCGTTAAGTATCAGTCTAATTAGAAATTAGTTGATTGAATTAACTAAATAGTGGATTGTACGATTGCGTTGAAATGTTCTAATCTACTAAACCACATCGCATGTTATATTTTGTTTATAGAATAGAATACCGCTAACTAATTATTACCTTACCACATGTAGATGCAATTTATATGTTAGTAAAATAAAATGAATTAATATTTAAAACCTGATTCATAGTTTTGATTAAAATAATTTATTTTTGTTTATATTTTTCTTTTTTTATTGATGATTCTTTTTTAAGACTTCTTCATGGAGTAAAAACTTCATTAGAAATTCTCGTTACTAAATATTTATTAGTTAGTTAATATAAATTTTACTGGCAATTTTTTTGGCAATTTTCATAATGAATTAGAATGTAGAAAGATAAATACCTGTCTCCAATACGCTATTGCTAACTCGCTCTACACTGGCCACCCTCTCTTTCTGCAATAAAGCCAAATAAGCTTTATAAAAGTGAGATATCGACTCAATGAGAATGAGATAGATGTTTAATATTAAGGATAGATTTGTCATGAGTAAATTATTTGTTATGTGTATGTAATAAAATTCTTAAAAATTTATGGAAAATTCTCAATTAAAGTTGACAGCAAATTAGTGTCAAGTTGTAGTCGTAAGCTATTATTTATTACTTTATATTGCGTTGGCCATTATTACATATTGCTAAAGCTCGTCACTCAACCGCGTTCTTAAAGCGTTTGTCGGCTCTGAGGTGGAATTAAGAGAGACTTGATTACAGTTAAATGATATATTACGCAGAATTAGAAGGTCTTTCCTCACACCCGTCGGCTACCTGACTGTTTCAATCAATGTTTCCGTTTTGCAATGTAAATATCTATGTGTGCGTGTACCTTTATTAAAGGTTTGATCTAGAATTTTCTACGACTTTGTCATTTGGATTTTGTGAGAAATTAATGATATATTGTTTTAAAATTCAAATACGTTCCAAACATTCTGAATGTACTAGTAATTTTCATCTTTGGCCGCGAATATTTTATATATATTTAAAAGCATCTATTACTGAGAGAAACAAATATCTTAATTAAAATGCTAGCTTGGAAACTTTATGGTAGACAACAATAATTTTCAGCATGTGAAAAATATGACACAAAATCAAAAAAATAATCTTTTGATACATTGCACTAATTAATTTAACCCCAAAGTAAGCAAACGATGTGCTTTTAATAGGAGTTAACCAACGGTACTAATCACAAAAATACTTACATAGATATTAGAAAAAGATATACCAAATCGGACCCGGAACAGACAAATCTATTACATACTATTTGAAACAGATAGTCTATATTTTAGTATTGACGCAAGTAACCTTGTAAACATAAATACCATTAATTTTATAACAAGTAATCATATACTTAAACAGTGAAAGGCTGCGCTTTCAAAGAATTATTAATGCTGGCCAACTCCTTGACACCTTACGTAACACTTACGTTAGTGCTTACTACAGTGCATACAGATTTCAATGCATTATTATATATTTGCGATTTAAATCGTTGCATATGTTATTAAAGGCTTTTTTTACCCATGCCCAAAGGTCCTAAGAGGACCTTTGGGCATGGTGACTCTTCTTTCATATGAAGTAAATCAAGTATCTCAAATCAAACAAATAAGTTCGTACAAAAAGGCAAACTTAATGCCTATTATCGTCGTTTTGATATAATTTATAGAGACATAATTTCATAATTTCGCGACTACAGATAATTAATAATTGTTATTGATTTTATAACAATGGTCAAAGGGTTAAGATTCACGTTTAATCATTTTCATCCGCATGGCTTTTGTTCGATTTTTAACTTATATCAATCTAGATGTCTGTATCTCTTTGAGATTTTATACAAATAAAAGTTGGTATTTGTCTTAGTATCGTTAACTAATGCTTACTTTATCTTAGGTGGATAAAGATATATGTTGTTGATGTTTGTTTTCTGCATCTATCCAAATGCTAATGTTAATTCTTCTTATACTAAATTTTACTTTATCAAATACTAAGATCTAGAAATGGAACAATATTAATCTTTTCTACCCTTCTGGTTAAAAAAGTTAATATTGTATAATCCACTCAAACCTTATTCTACACTTCAACATTAAAAAAAGTTGATCAGTTTGGATCTAAAATTTTGCGCCATTTTTGTATCTTGTTAGCAAATCTTACAAACGTAATATAATTTAGAAATCTAGAAAGAGGAAGCAAATTTAACTCTTTATGACGATTGTTTAATCGTTCTATTGTGACTTGATGTTTCAAACTTGAATTTAATAGGAGGAAAAAACTACGAGTATAAGAAATGTGAAACTAGTAAGACTTATGTAGTAATTGGCACACAATCTCCCTCTCGTGGCTCGTAAAGGAATTGACGTAAAGATATATCCAGGTGTATATTCTTATGGGTGAATAAACCTGTAGAAAAACTAAAAATTAAAAAAAAATTGCCACCTCTACTTGGATGCCTTGTAGGTATTCCTCACTTGTAGGGATCTCTCTTACTTTCAAGCCCTATCATCAGATCATAGTGGTTATAAATAAAAATGATTCTCCGTTAGCTTGATATGGCAACATTGGATGATATTCTCCACTGTATTTGGAAATTTTTGTACTAGTAACCGTATTGTGTTGTTTATTTACCTTGTGTAAGACTCAACTGTTATTGGTCAAACAGATGTTTCGTAAAAGTCATCTTTTACACAATGATGTTTTTTTTTGTGTAATATAATATTTTTATACGGAAAAAAACAATTTCAAGTTAGACAAAGTAAATAGTTTTCAATACATGTAAATTTAACTTAATGCCATATCAAACATTTTAAACTAAATATATCTAAGAATATAATAGGTTGGCATGCATTGTGCTCATCGATTATCAAAAAAACACAAGTAACACTTTCGCCAGTTTAAAAAGGAGCCATCAGTATATATTAAATGGATTTATCTTCTGATTATCATGATTCATATAGGCTTTTTTATTTCGAAAAAAATGTACGATTCCTAATGTTCGAGAAATAATTATCTGGTATATCTATATTTTTGAAAACAACTTGTGTTAGTTACACTATAACGCTATTAACGCAAGAACGGATGAACCTATTTGGCATAAACTTGGTTCGGAGGTAGCTTAGAACCAGGAGTTGGACATAGGATACTTTTTATCCCGTCCGTTCTATCCGTCATTAAATTTTCTCTATTGTAATACTCAAAGAAGTTCGCCAGGATGGCTAGTACAATAAACATATGTATCAATATTACCAGTTCAAAGATAACTCGAGGCGCGCAAAAAATACCAGTCACATTATTATTAAACGAGTTTGATCAAGCTGCTTCCAGTAAAAAAAGATGTAAACTTTGAGTACTTCAAACAACTTTCAACCGGAAAAGCTCTAAGTTATTACGTTAACAGTTTGATGTTTTATTACATCTTCGTTAAAGCTTATAATCGCTTACATATTTCAAAATAATATTAGTACATCTTATGGGCCCACCACATAATTGGGTTTAACTCAAACTAGAGCAAACCTGTCAATTATAATGTTCAATAATATAATTGAAGGAAAAAAATCATTAATGAATTCTTAGAATTCATAAAATAGATAAGTGCATAAACTGAATGTATCAGAAAAACGGACTATAGTGTTCATCAAACTGGTAGTTACATTTTTTGTCAAGTATGTTAATGGTCTATTTTACTTTTATATTTGGCTATTCCAATAATTATTTTCGCAATGACACTATCTTGGTACCAAATTTGATAAAGATTGGTTAAATTTAAGCATAATAGTGTAACATATAGGAAGTTGTTATTGCTTTATAATTTTAGTAAGTGAATATTTTGAAAAATAGTTTAAAAAAGCTTTTATTCGATTATGCTTAATTTATCTTAGTCATTAGTGAGTAAACAAAAAAAATCAACAATTATTATACTCACATACGCATCCACCCGGCAATCAAACATTATCATATGACACTAACAATTCTATCACAGAGGTGTTTTTTTAATATATGCAATAAAGCAGGGTCCTCAGGTTAGGTATAATAGTATGTTATTGAAAATCAAAAAGTTACTAATTATTAAAAAAAAAATACATTTATCCAAAGTTGAAGAACTAAAATTGAAATACTTCCTCTATTATAGAGAAAGGGCTTCCACAAGAACAATTCGTTTTATCAAGACATGTTTTATTGAATATCCATGAGATTGAAAGATTTTAAGTACAGCTTATGCAAGTGAAAGCTATCGAGAACGCCTTTATGCCCTGCATTATTTACAAGGCATGTCTTATTAATTCATGCCTTGTAATGCAGGGCCACTTACTAGACATGTATTATTAATACATGCCTTATTAATAATGCAGGAAAAATGACAAGGCATATATTATTAATACATGCATTGTGAATAATGTAGGGAAACTACTAGACGTGTAATATTAACACATGCCTTATTAATAATGCAGGGGAAATGGCAAGGCATGTATTATTAGATAGCACGTTTAATAGGATGTACTAATGCAATTAGTAAAACCTCGATTGGCACACTACATAAATGTCTTAAATCTTGTAGTAGGACATTTCTCATAACATAAAAAAAATCAAAAAATAGGAACTTTTTTCAATATGGGTTTTCAAACAAAAAATACTTAAAAAGCTATTGTTTATTAACAATTTTTTGATGGTGTTTGATCTATATCAACTTTCTCTTTCCGGGTTTACCTTAAACACATTGTATCCTGCAAATACTACATCTGGTTAAAACAGCTACTTATCTCATTAATAATAATTATATAAACGATTTATAAATGTAAGTGTAGTAATTACTCATAACTAATGTGACCATTATTTTGTGTCTAAAAAACAGGACGCTCTATAGTTTTGTTATTTAAAAGAAATTAAAACTGTTCCAAAATTAAAGTTCTGTCGCCTGTTAAGATCCTGGGTTCAATTCCCCGGTCGGCAACTGAAGTGGCGATAGGCTTGCCACCTATCACATCAGGGCTCTAGTTCCTTGGCTAATCTTGGGTGTTCTAGTATATCTACTTATATATCTTACGAGTCATGGATATACTGGCGTACCTCTGTCTACCTCTTCGGAGATAATAGGCGTGTAGGTTTAAATCTGTTCCCCTAATAGTACGAAAACGCAAAACATGGGTTTGGCCGGATATATAAAAATCGTTTTGTTTTAGTATCATTTTAAGAGTTCTTTGTTTTTTATACTCTGTTAATTAATATCTATGACACCTAAAAGAAATAAAACTTAAGAAGAATTACCATAAACACCGCGTAATTTATTATAGAGTTTTTTAACAAATAAATATTTCTGTATCATTTATAGTAGCATGAAACAACTGAAGTAACCTGAAAACTTGCTAATATGTTATAATTTTTTGTCAAATATATATAAGCAATGATATATTCTCCAAAAGTCTCAATCATGTTGTCACATTAGTCAGTGAGAGAGGTTGTTTTTTTATTATCTGTTTATATAGTCACTTAAAACAGCATTTTAGAATAATTATTTTAACAGCCTATTAAACAGTCGTAAATGCGCCTACTTAAAGCGATAATTACAGTCATATTCAGTGCCTACTACGAGATTTTTGAGAACATAAATTACAATGATAAAATTTTTATAAGCGTATATTCATTAATTTAGGAGATTTATCAAATATTTCCTTGATCAAATCTTTGACAACTTACAGTTTGATTTTTATAAATAATACAATTTGAATTTAAGGCTTTTCTCCGCGCCATTTTTACAAACAAACTTCAACATTTACTAGACAACTTTACATAAAGATAAATAAATATGTCACGCTTATATCCCTGAAAGGGTTGGCAGAGGTAAATGTCCAACCGTGATTAGCTGACGATATTAGATCTTGTAAATTATAGGTGGCATGTATATTACTATATCGGTTACAAATTCAATCTCAAGAACATTAAGTTTTTCAGAAAAACTGAATAAACTAATGAGAACAAATTGCCTAACCCGGGAATCGAACCTCGTGCTTAAAGTCGGTAACGTAAAATACGATGGACGCTCTAATAAGTCTGTTCAAATGTAGCTTTGTTATATTAAATACAAATTACATAATAATAGTAACTTTCACTCGTAATGTAGGGAAACAGACGGTTTTCCTACGAGTATTCCTCATTTTACTTGACGTAATGTATTGCGCTATTCTAACATAAAGTAAGTTAATGATACTTTACCGGTGAACCATATAAGCATGAGATTTTCGTCACCAAAGCATTATGACTATAATACATTAAACGAAGAAATATTTAGAAAGTAGGCAACTTCACGAAATTACAAATATTTTGATGGTAATATCAACAATTTAAAACCTAAATCATTTTGATATTAGACGATTATTATAAACCTAAAATAATGTAAAACTAGAAATTTATTTTAACTATATTTATATATATTTAAACTATAGAACCACAAATAATTGAAAAATATTTGAATAGCATTTTTAATACATCTAGATCGTTTCATAAAATTTTATGTTTAGAATAAATATGAAGTCTATTAATTCTTGAAAAATGTGATCAAAAATATTTCATATATAAAAATATATTAAAGTTTAATTATATCAGAATCAGAAGTTTTGTGGACAATCTTCTAAATAATATATAAATATGAAATAAGAAAAAAATAGTTAATTTACATAGCAATATAAGCAAATTTAATAAACTTACCAATAACTTTGCTACTTGGTACTAAAAAGACCTTTACTTGCCGAATTCCTTTTAAACTAGAAATTATCATTAATAATTAACAATATTCAGTTAATAAGGGACAAGTTTTCAGTTGTTAAATACTTAACACAATTAATATATAATACTTAACATAGTTAAAATAATTAACATAAATTAACGTATTTAAAATACTTGTAAAATGTTAGGTAAAAATTACTTGACATAATGTAATCATTTAGAAATTGCAGCTATTTATATTCATATATAAAATTAGCAATTCACTAATTATATAGATATTTCGACCTACATTAGATGCGAGTAACTAGACCACGTAGCGTGACTTTTTAACATAAATGGTGTCTCAGCTGGTTCCTGACAGTTGAATTCATTTCTCTAGTATATTGCGCAATTAGAATTATAAAATCTTATTTTACTGAATCTATTTGTAGTGTATAACATTATTTTGTAATAATTTTTAGTCCACTTTCAATTGTAAAAGTTTTACTCTTATTTTTTACTAGGCTGGGCAAACTTTAAGCCAATTAAAAATAATTAAAACTTTATTATGTTAATTTATTTTTCTCGCATCACCGTGAATTCCTCAGACTGAAACAACGGTGTCTAACTCTATTGTACCTAAGTTTAATCTATCTAAAGTGACTTAACTCAAAATTTATCTAATACTCAATTTTATCATTAACTTACATTTCTAATTGTGTGCTCAAAAGGTTAATCTACAAATTTGATTAAATCGTTTGCGAAACACGAAAGAGATACATCAAGATGTATTCAAAACTATAATTTTTAGAACTTTCTAGCTCATTTATCACAAATTGCTTTTTCGAATTCGATCACTTTAATTCTAAGCGAGCGATGTATTTATTTGTCTATTTCTACTATTGTTCCAGCAAACATGTCACCATCCACGTGCCCTACAAGGTCCACACTGTCCATCACCATCACGTATCGAAAGTACATGTTCCCGTCCATGTGCCTGTCGTTAAGGAAGTGCCAGTTATAAAGGAGGTGCCGATCATCAAGCACGTCCATGTCCCGATCATCCAACATGTACCGGTACCAGTGATCAAGAAGGTGGAAGTGGAGAAGCAAGTGTTCGTACCTATCCATCATCATGAGGAGAATCATCATCAAGTTGATTGGGAGAGCGAGTCGCTGTCGCACGGCTGGAACTGATTGCAGAAATATCCATGTTGTATATTAGTAAGGTAATATTTCCATCATCTTTATCATTGGTCGAGTGGTTCGACGAGGTTCAGCTTTGGAATCGAATATATTTTTTCATGATATGATTGAAGAAGCGAACTAGCAGATGGTAAGGAAAAACACGTTGCATTTAGACACCAAAGATGAAAACGGTGCGTAGGAAGTCATACAAGATCGCCCGGGTAGGGATCCGCCGCCTTACCCATTCCTGTCGCCATGACATTGTCGTGTCCCGGCCCGGAGGGTAGATGGCAGACTTTCTCAACATTTATTTCGCCAAGCCTCGCCGAGCCAATAATAATACTATAATGTT
Source organism: Lasaia peninsularis (assembly GCA_018236625.1). Lineage (NCBI taxonomy): Eukaryota > Metazoa > Arthropoda > Insecta > Lepidoptera > Riodinidae > Lasaia > Lasaia peninsularis. The sequence continues at coordinate 11,771 of DVZL01002153.1, forward strand.
GCCACTCACTTACTCTATCAACAAACTATGTAATGGGTGCTTCCATAGAACAAACATAATCTATAAAAACGGCAAAATTTTAAGGTACGCAACCCTTCGAGTGCGAATCCGACTGGCACTTGTCCGGTTTTATTTTTACATATTATACAATACATTTTTTTTGTTACAGATACTAGCTTAATAACAATACGTTTCGTAGCGGCTAAGAAAAATCATCGTTCATCAAATTTGTACATTTTACATCAAATTTCAACCTTCGCTTTGTGAAAACTAGTCACAAATTCACGCACAATCTTCTATTGTACAAATGCCCTTTGGATTTAATAGTATTTGCACATATATCTTAAGAAAACTGTGAATCCAACTCATAATTACGCAGAACGAAACAATTTACCATCACTTTGTATTATTAGTTTTAAGAACCAAAGAAATAAAGAGGCTTTTTAAGTAAACTAAAGTATTATTTCAAACTCCTAAAAACAAGACGTAGAACATAAATACAATAAGTACAAAAACATCGTTTATTCAATTAATTTTACAAAAAAAAACACACAGACACATACACACACTTTACACGAATAGAATGTCGCAATAAAAAAAAACAAACGCAAACAAAAACTGTCAAAATTCAAAAGCTGTCAGTTACACTTTTCTGTCAAAGTCAACCCGTAGTATAAATGTCGTTTTTTTTGACCACAGTCCTAATATATAAATTAATTTGATTAAATCGTTCGAAATTCAAATCCCAAAGCTTATAAAAAATAAAAAGGAACATCATCTAACACTCCCAATCTCTCTGATAAAATAACAAACTAGTTCGTATGTTGTGAAAGTCACAATATTTGTTATTTGCGCTTTGTAGATGGTCACTTCTAGTCCTCGGTATAGTCCTCGCACGCCTTCCTTTTTCCAAGCCTTTTTTAGACAATCAATTAACCTCTTGCATCTGATAACATTTTTAGACGTTGGCGGCGTGAAGTATCTGTCATCTGGTTTGTGACTCTGAAAGTATAACGTTGAAATATAATCATAATCATGAAGCTAAAAATAATATCTGGAGATTGTACTCTTAACAAAGACCTATGCTGAATATTGCTAAGTCATTCCAAACTGGACAAAGTGGAGATAGCCGGCCTTGTGAGTAAGATAGCCGGCCTTGTCATTGAGATAGCCGGCCTTGTGAGTGATATAGCCGGCCTTGTGAGTGAGATAGCTGGCCTTGTCAGTGAGATAGCCGGCCCTGTGAGATGTTAAATTTTGCGTACAGACCGTTGATAGGAGTGTAATTTTCAGATTACAGCTTTAGCTTTATGATTATTACATAAATTTTTTGAGTTGAATTTTTGAAGTAACAGTCATAATATTACGTATGATAGCTACGAGAATCACACAAACTTTCTACTAATTAGGGTTCAGTAATGAAATACATTCTGATTCATTTTGACTTGCGTCATTAATCACTCATTTAGTTTTTTATGCAATTGTGAACGCTTTCCAGGGCCGAGCTATGTTTTTTAAAAAAATTAAATTGTAGGGTCATCATAAAATATGATCATTAGTCTTTTTATTATCTTCGCACGGTTAGTTCGTAGTTGCCACAATGACAGCAGCGTCACTTAACGGGTTCAATTGTATTTTTAAACCATACAGGAGACCATCGAAACATCCACATAAAAATTTGATCTAATCGGTTCAGCCGTTTAGAAATTAGATATGTGAAATATACATAAGTAAGGAAAGATAATTCTTCCTTCCGTTTTCCCGTAGGAATAAAGCATTTTCCCGTGGTAAAAAGTACCCTATATTAATGTAAGGATAATGTCGACTTCTAATGGTAAAATATTTTTTCAATTGGGTCCAGTAGTTTTGGAGACTATTCAAGATAAACAATCAAATCTTTCCTATTTATAATATTAGTATAAGTATATTTACACCTTGAACATACACTTGGAAAATAAAGTAGTAGGTAATAAATTTTACAAGACTCACACATTTGAGTCAAAATTTAGTAGACTATAAACTTATGACTAAATAGGTGTTAAGTAGGTATTAGGCATGTTGAAGTATAGCAGCAACCTAAAATCCAATTTAAATTGAATGTATCAAAAATTGGATATAAGAATTGTACATTTTATTTAGTATTTCCTAAGAATTATTTGTCTTTCTAATATTTTTATAATCAATTTAATTTTTCGTTGCTTGATGCTTTCAATGTAATATTCACAAGTGAATGATTTTTTAACAGATTTTTTATCAATGTAGTTACGGAACCCAGGGAGTGTAAGCTCGACTCATATTTGTAAAAAACATTTAAAGCTGAATCTTATAAAAGCATTTAGAATTCATATTGTTATTTTAAATAGCTGCTATTTAAAAATGATAAAATTAAGAACGATTAGTTTTTATCAGCTTCAGCGAGAGCGCTTTTTAATTTTTTTTAATTGCTCATGTAATTGCTGTATTTAAATTATCATAATCCATACTAATAAAATAAGTGCGAAAGTGTTTGTTTGTCCTTCTTTCACGTCGCAACGAACGGTAGAAGGCTGGGTGCGGGTTCCGTTTTAGAATAGACCAACTGACTTGGATCCTTAAATTACTGAGGGTGTGATATATACTAGCTTTTGCCATCGACTTAGGTCTCGTTAAATTCAGGGTAATACGGTTCCCCCTTCTTGATATAACACACTATAGAACTCTGTAAAGAATATTATTTTAATATATTACTGTAGACGATATTATACGTCTTTCCATACTTTGTAATAAATCGCACACATTTCCGTCCCCTATTTTAGGAACTAGGCGTAGATTCCCAAAAAAAAAAATATTTTTTTTGTTTGTAAAAAATTTTAGCTTTCTACCTTTATAATTGCGGAATGCTCCATACAACCTTCCAATCCTCTTTTTAGGAAAATGGGGGTTGGAAAGAGACAAAAAGTAGGCTATGTCACTCTCCATACCTTCAAATTAAAGACGAACAAACAAAATTAAGTTAAGTGAGACGGACAAACAAACAGACACTTCTATACAGGAGAACAACATATAAACTACTTTTAGCCGACTACATTGAGAAGAGGGTATGCTTTTATGCAATAAGCTTTGAAATGTTCTGATTTTTGAAAGTTATCTGTGTTACTATAAAAAATCATGCGGACGAAGCCGCGGGCGGAAAGTTAGTTTTTCATAAACTACTCTGCATATTTCTGTGCATTTATAAAGGGCGTTGAGGCGTGAAACTCGCATAAACAGAGACATTTTATATAGAGTGGACGTAGTTTGGTAATTGGTAAATGTCAAGAAGACGAAACACTTCCTTGCTCGGTCTTTCTAGGGTTACGTGACTCGAAAGTAAACTATTAGCGATCCATTGACGTCAGATACTATTCCGGTCATTTGTATGGAATGTTTTCCGACAGACCAAACGCATGCAGAATCGTATTAGACTATATGCCCCATACTAGCGACCCGCCCCGACTTCGCATGGGTATATTATGCATGTTTTGTACATATACTTTTCGTCTTGAGTCTCACTATCTATTAACAAGAATTAAACTCCGTTGGACAGTTTTAAAGATCTAGTGTATGATACTGTATAGTGACCATTAGTAATGTCTGTTTTTATAACATAAAAATATAATTGTTCTAAAATTTAAAAACATAAAAATTCCTGGTTTTGATCGCGCGTGATTTGTGTGCGACTTGGTGGACATCGATACCAGAAACAAAAAGTGTACGCTAACAAAAGCATAATTTGGTTTTGTAGTAAAAAGAGAAAACAGCGATGTGTCAGGTCTGCATCAGCTTAAAAGTTGCAAGTTGGCTCAATGGTGTGTTAGTGTGACTAAAGATCGGATAAATGAATCCTTAGTCACACTGGTGTGACTGTGGATAAATAAAATTAACTTTAGTCCCACTGGTGTGACTACGGATAAATTTAATTACCCATAGTCACACTGGTGTGGCAATATGGTGTGACTACGGATCGGTCGTCAAATTTACCGGCTACCCTATCTTTCAAAACCGAATACAACATACAAAATGTGAACAAAATCGTTGGAGCCGTTTCCAGGATCGTTGATATATACAAATATCTATATACAAAAGTACCTTCACGCCTATTATCCCCGAAGAGGTAGGCAGAGGTGTGCTAGTATATCCACGACTCGTAAGTCCA
>DVZL01002154.1:0-15941 GCA_018236625.1 Lasaia peninsularis
TAATGCCGAAATAAGTGTAAGAGAGGTAAAAACTACGATTTTTTATGTCGAAATAAAAGTAAGAGAGGTAAAAAAAGGATGTCGCTGCTCGGACTACGATTTTATTTTATACCTTTGCCAATTGAAATTTCATTCACCCTGGCTACTATGCTATTCCAGTATAATTATTTAGTGGTGTTTTATTTCGATACATACATCGCATCGGGGAATTTTCAGGGAATCTGTTAAATGTGGCGGGGAAATTCAGGGAATTAAAACTTGTCTTTCCAGCGGGGAATTTAAAAATTCACATTGGCAACCCTACCTCTGGATTGCAGAGGTAAGATGGCAGTCGCTTTGCGTAAAAACTGGTATCCTAGTCGAATCCCCTAGATTAGGTAGCATACCCCGATACCATCTGATATAACACCGAACGAGGCTAAGACGAAGAACAAGATATAATAGTTTATTAGTGGGTAGCAAAGAATGTGAATGAAGCAGGGAAATGGGGCACTCGTCGTTTCGTTTGTGCCCACCACTCAAGGGATTTGGTGAATGGTGTATGTAGTCATCATCATCATCATCATCAGCGTTTGTCCCGGTTGTTCCTCTATAAGTATATGTAAATTATTATTTCTACAACCTCGTAATAATACTCATTACTTGTAACTACCTATGTTTATTTAAAAACACAAATAATATAAGCAGCTAGCATGAATAATATAATATTAGGATAACATTTGAATTGTTTCTATACTTCGTATCGTAAATATAACCTTTGAAAAATTGTCTGCGTATTGGCTTATAACAATAAAAAGTAAAAGTGATTACGAAAAAAAATCATAAACAAGCTTATCTAGCCTAAAACAGTAGAATAAGGCTTCCTTAAATATGTTGTCTTATTATGTTGTTATATCACCTTTGTGTTCGGGCGTGGTCGATGTACAACCGCGAGGCTCGGGTTCGATTCCCGACGGGAATAGACATTTGTGTGACGAACATAAATGTTTGTATTTGCGGGTCTGGGTGTTATTCAATTTATTCTTGTATCTATTTATTTATTTATATATTTTTTATATAGTTATAATAGTTATTGCGTAAAAGAACTCAATTATTCTGGGCGATTAAAAATGTAGCCTTGGTTTTCTGACCGAGGCTACATTTACGTTTTGGCTTATAAGGTTTATTACTGTAAAATTTCGTGAAAATTTGTTCAATAGTTTTTGGCTTGAAAGAGTAACAAACACAAAATTTTATATTTTGTAATAGCTTTCCGCCCGCGGCTTCGCCCGCGTGAATGATCAAAGGGCAGAATTTTTCCGAATATATTTTTGATATAGTCAGTTAAACAGTAGCCTAAGGGTTATTCTCATGTATAAGCTATATTACTGTAAATTTTCATGAAAATCCGTTCAGAAGTTTTAGCGTGAAAGAGTTACAAAATCCATACATCCATACTCATAAGCTTTCGCATTTATAATATTAGTAGGAAGTAAGAAATGTATGAGATTTAAAAGCGCAGACAGCACTATAATATCGATGACATTATGAGTAATCGATTTTACTAATCGATATAATAAAGAGTCCATCATTGTTTTATGAAAGGACTGGCTTTGTGGCCCAAAGTGGAATAGGATCTGTGTTATTAGGCCACGACACTACGGTGCGGCATACATACCGGCGAACCAATCACGACTGCCCGATTTTCTGTATAGTTTTAATAAATATTATAAAGAAATATTAACAATTGATTGAAAGCCGGAACGTCACGAATGGAGCTTTAATGAAATAAAATAAGTACCTTCACGCCTATTATCCCCAAGTGGCAGGCAAAGGTGTTTAGTATAGTATATCCACGACACGTAAATCCATAGATATAGCGGTTTCAACAAGCAACAGCCGTACCGTTACACCTCAGAAGCGATAATCAAATAAAACGCGCTTTTATTTCGTCGAGTCTGACATCGTGTCGGAGTCGGTGTCGGACTTTGACGGACAAGATCCCGGGCTCGATTCCGGTAGTTTGTTACACTTACGTAGTGAAATGGTTTGTACTCGCCTATAAAATCCAAATTGAAACCACCACCTAACACATTACTATAGCTGAAACGTTAGTTTTCACCATTGTCGTGATCCGTGCCAGTGGATGTAGTAGCTTATAGACTTACGTAAGTATATAACTAAGTTAATTCATCTCAAATACTTATTGTATATAGGCATTAATGAAACAAAATAAACAAATTAGTACCTAATAATAATAATGTTAGTATCAATTACGACAAATTACATAATTTTCTGAGGACAAAATATTCTAAAAATAAATGTGACTTCTTGTTGCAGTTGTCAAGAGCGGCTTTAAATATTTATATAAAGTTAATATAATCTATAAACATTTCAACTGTCTAGAAATCACGGTTCATGAGATACAATCTGGTGACAGACAGACAGACAGCGGAGTTTTACTTTAGGGACGGAACCCTAAATATGAATGTTACCGGTTTGGCTGTATTTTAGAGTTTTACTATTTGATTAAGTCGGCCTCCAGGTTTACTAATTATCTTCTATAGAGTTCCCGTAAGTTGAGTATCGGCTAAGTGGCCATATTTCAAGGCCGTTATTGGGACTGCACCACACATGAATGTTAAGTGTGCCATTTCGGGCACACAACCAGTTTAGGTAACTGTAACCATTTGGTGGCTCACTTTACTACCAATACTTTCGCGCTATATTCTTGGTATTATGTTACCTACCGGTAAATATCGTCACGCCCATCCCCGAAGTAGTAGGCAGAGGCATATGCACCCTCATCTCTCATCATTGATGAGACAGGTGGCAAGTTGCCATATTGGGCACAAACCAAGGGTTTCCTCACGATGTTTTCCTTCACTCAGAAAATATTTTCGTACTTAAGTAAAGTTGTCAACTTACAGAAACGGCAGTCCGAAACGCGTACCACTAGGCCACCGAGGTTTTATAGTTTTAAAAGTAAAATGCCAGTTATGTACGCAACGACTCGCGCACATAAGTTCCGTATTTACTATTTTCTGTAAAAATGACGTTAGTTGTATGGGAGCACTCAGCACAGTTTAAATGTTGTTATTTGGGCAACAAAAATACGTCATATCAGTGAAAATTTCAACCACGGTTCATAAAATATAGCTTGGTGATAGACAGACTTATGTCACATCATGGGGTCTAACATTGTTAGTTGTTAGTACTTAGTTAGTAACAATCTAGCTGTGCCCGCGACTTCGTCCGCGTTTTTATTCAATTATTTTATACATTTCTAAGATAAAAGTAGTCTAAACTATTCCTTGTTACATCAGCTGTCTGTAAAAAGTCCCGTCAAAAACGTTCCAGCCGTTTTAGAGATTAGCGGGTACAAATAGACAGACAGACAGACAAAAATTAAAAAAAAAGTCTGATATATTGCTGGTAAACATACCTACATAATTATGCATTTAGTAAAAAATATTTTAATTAATATTACATACAGCCACTCCAATTTTAATATTTAATTATTTACAACTAAATCTTGATATCATGGATTAGCAGGTGTCAATGCAATTGAGGTACAATTGTAATAGTACTGGGATCCTTGTTTTCTATGGTCTGCATTTGGCTGGTGCCCAAAAACAATGTTTTACCAGATCTCACAGTCCCCCGTCACGTTTATAACCGGTTGGTTTCTAGGCTAGTAGTACTATTTGGAAGTGTTCACTCGCAGCTGTTTCAAGTTCGGTCCCATGACGATATTTTTTATCATGTACTAGCTGTGCACAAGACTTCGTCCGCGTCTTTATTTAATTAGATTACAGATTTCATTACAAACAGTCAGACAGGTAGATTGACAGATAGACATACAGATAGACTGACGGATAGACATACAGGCATACCGACAGACAGATGGATAAAAATTCTAAAAAATATGTTTTCTATGGGACTAGAGAGCGAACAAACACAAAGACAACTGTGGCCTATACACATCATAGTTTTTGTAGGTGCGCTGCTGCCCTGTGGTCGGGCTGATAGCCTTGATGTGCAAGTCTACGAGCTACCTTACTCTCCAGACTGGAACATGACGATGTTATTATGGTGGAAGGAATAGATAAGGCTGTGGATGTCTACCCGGGCCAGGTGCTGCACAGCGCTCTACCACCGATGGTCATATTGATAGTGACCCAGTTAGTCTATGCTCGTCTCTTACGAGCTGTCTGGTAGGAAGGCAGATGGTCTATTTTACACAGAGGACCCGGACCAACACGGGGAAATCTATTTTGGTATAAGTACCTTATAAACATATATATGCATTTAGTAAAAAGAGGTTATTTTAATATTACATATATACACTTCAATTTTATTTATTTGTATAGATTAAGTAAAGAAGAGTTCGACGTAGCAACGGATAACACATACATACTCATGAACAAATGTTGCTCGCAACTTCGTCTGCGTTTAAGATATGGAGATACATACCCTTTAAAAATACCCAATCCATTGAAACCAGCTTAGCTTTTTCGCCATAAAAACGGTATATACATACAAACCTATCTATACACTTTCACAATTTAATTGATTGGGTAGAATTGTTTATCCATTTTGAAAACTGTTTCAGCAATATTTTATAATATGTTGAATTATTAAAACTTAGTAAGTAAACCACCAAATATCCGATTTCAAGTCCATTGCGATGACATCTATAGGTACAAATGGATATTTTTTTTATTTTGTTCATATTTGCCCATGTATATGGTACCTCTATTGGGCTATGTGAAATCATAGAAATCATAATATAATAATTGGAAATAACGCGTAACACACAAAAAAAAATATTTTTAAGATAAATTAATAGCCCCTGATACAGCTCGAAAAACATTTTTTTTAATAAATAAAACGTAAAGTTTCAAAATGCTTACAAAAAAACTGCTATAAAATTTCATTTCGAGTAAAAAATAATGTTAACTTTAAAAACTTTCGTAGCAAAATATCCGAACATAAAGTCACTTGAACAGGCTATTAGAACTCCCAAATCACGTAGCTTAAGAGTCACTCTTAAAGTCATGGACCACTTTTGTTTTTTAATGTCCATTTTATTTTTTTATTAGTCATGCAGAAAAGAGTTGTACTTACTTTAAACTTTCATTAGTTGTATGTAAAGTTTTATGATAAACTAGTCGCGCCCACGACTTCGTCCCCGTTTAAATTACATTGCATTGTATATATTTTTATTTATTTATTTGATTTTATACATTTTTAATAAAATTAAAGTAGTAAGCCATTCCTTATTAAATTAACTGTCTGCCAGTGAAAGAGAGACAGACAGACAGACAAACAAAAATATTAAAAAATACTGTTTTAGTAAGTATATGTACCTTGTAAGTATACATAATGTGCATTAAAAAAAAGCGATTATTTTAATATTACATACAGCAAATGCAATTTTATTTATTTGTACAGATTGTACTTAAAAGATTTTCTCCAATAAGAAGTTGCTTATTTTATTGTCAGGTTCAGTTTTGTAACCTGAGTTAAGCAGTTTACCTTTTTTCATTAAAATTTATGTCTATGGGCCCTTAAATTAGGAAAATACGTATGTCTAATACTTTTAAACGAGCAATTGTTGTTTATCTATTCATTTAATTATACCGGCGATTTCGAAAAGCGCTCTAAAGATTTCGCTGAAATTTGGTACCAAGGGTAATAATTGATTAGATAAGTCTAGGTCTTACGAAATTGCGAATCACGACATCTATACAACTCTGTCGATAGCACTAGGTGTAAAATAGATTTCGTAGATTTACCGTCCGATGGTAACTTGAGAACTACCGAGTGAAGTTTGGTCGCCAAGGTAGGTACTGAATATTAAAAAAGCAACAACATGAGATTTAAAACAATAATTAATTAGTTATTATTTCTTAATTAGTAAAGAGAGAAATCTACATTTGATTATAATTTATGTAGAGAAAACTTAACTGGCTTGTTGAATCATTAGAAATACATAAATATTGAATTAATGTTAAAAAATTGGCTAAGTGCGAGTCTGACTTATGATCAAAAGGTTCCGTACCATCAATAATAAAACAGCAAAACAAACACGTTTGCTGTACATAACTTACCCCATCCTTTATATAATTATTTTATAATTCTTTTAGTACCTATTTATTGTGATAGCGGTAGCAGAATTCAGAAATAAATCATCTGTTAAAATTTGTGCTTTCTAGTAATCAAGGTTCACGAGATACAGCCTGGTGACATATAGGCAGAGAGATATATAACGGAGTCTTAGTAATAGGGTTCTGTTTTTTAATCTTTGAGTTAGGAACCCCAGAAAATAATAGATTAAGTATAAGTCTTAATAAGTGTAAGAGATTAAGTGTAATTGTATGTGTTCTCCTAAGTAGGTACGCACACATCGAGGTATGAACGCACGGAAACTTATCTTCACTCTAAGTCCCTTGTGGAGTAGGTTGGTATGCATAGCTTCCTCCTCATTCATTATTCTCATCCTACAAACTTGCGGTTTCGGAGACTCTTTTTTTTATCTCGTCGTATTTTTTTTATCGGTCGTCGAATCTCAACCTAGGACTCCCCAGGTATCCACATTCACGATGTCTATATGTTTAACGTTAACAATGCTCAAAATGCATCTTGCTGCCAGCTTTGGCCTATTTTTAGGATTCCGTACCCAAGGAGTAGAAAACGGAATCCTATTACCAAGGCTTCGCTGTCCGTCACCTGTCACTGTCACCAGGCTGTATTCATGAACCGTTATAGCTAGACAGTTGAAATTTTCACAGATAATGTATTTCTGTAGCCGCTACGACAAGAAATATTAAAAAAAGAATAAAATAAATATATAAAAGGTGCTCCCACACAGCAAACGTGATTTTTTTGCCATTTTTATAGATTATGCGGAACTCTTCGTGCATGAGTACGACTTGGCGGATTTTATTTAAGCCTCTTTTAATGTGCAGAATTCACTCTTATACAGACTTTTTATATGTATACCTATACATATATGTATAGTGCTATTCAAATAAGTACATAATCAAATCAAACATATATTTCTCATATTTCAAACCGTGCTCTAGATTTCTACGTGACAGTAGACATTTCGAACATTTATGGGAGAAAGTGGCAGCACACGAGTGTATGAGATATAACCTATATCTCACGAGAATAAGTGGGGGGACGGGCTGTAATCATAGAACCTACTTCGAACCTATAATTACTTAAGATAATGTCTGGTCGTAGTTGGTTAAGATTTGATGAATCATTGGGTTTATGTTGTCTAAATAAATCGCCCTTCTGGTAGAGCGTAACCCGTGTCCCATTATGTCCCAAATCCCGGGTTCGATTCCTGGGTAAGGCAACTTATTTTATGAGTTTGAAAAACGTAACGTTCTTAGGATTGCATTTGTGTCCGATATAGCGACGGACTTGTCACACGAGGCTGCAGAAGTCTACATCTTCGGGGATATGGGCGTGACGATATTTATTGAACCAATCAAATCTGTTCTTTGAGCACCGACTGCGTTTTGGCATTTGTAGCCGTGTAATTTTTTTAGGCTTGCAGTGATAATAGTTCAATAATAATCATTGGCGAAGTTCCCCGTTGGTGACTTTGAATGAAGTAAAACTGATATAACTGCTGATAAATTCTGGGAGTGGCTTTTTTCAGTGCGGTGGTTGATTAATTTTTTTATGGAATAAGGAAGCGAACAAGCACACGGCTCTCCTGATGGTAAGAGACAACCATAGACGTTGTAGGTGTGTTGCTATCCTGTAGCCGGGGTGCCAGGCCTGGTGTGCAAGTCTACCGGCTACCGTACCCTCTGGATTGGAACACGACATTGTCATTATGACGTTAGGAGTAGGTAAGGCGGTGGAACCCTACCCGGGCGAGTTGCTGCACAGTACTCTGCCATCAATAGACAGACGTCTGTCTGACAGACGATAAAAATCTAAATAAATACTATTTTGATATATTATGTAGGGACCTTGTTAAGATTCATATGCATCTAGTAATAAGTTATTTTAATATTACAGATAGCGTAAGAAGTTCTACCTCCTTGTTTGTATTTTTATAAATAACTTGCTAACTCTGTAATTTAAAATTTTTAGGCTGTCGTCACAAGTTGCGTGGTCGGAGAATGTGGTCCGAGGCTGAAGTACACATGGGGCGACGCGCTTCAAGGCACAGACTGTCCAGGTCCTGATGGGAATCCATATCCACGGTAAGTGATGGGTTTTATTTTATTTTAGCTATGCCCGCGAGTTCGTCGTTTTACTTTAAAAAACAAGTAGAAGTCCCGTCAAAATCGCTCCAGCTCAATGTCTGTCTGTCTGAACAGACGATCAAATAGACAGACATAAAAATAATAAAAAATGTTATATCGATAAAAAGCGGGTATTTTAACTTTACAAACACAAACATATGACAGATAATGCTCTTTTTTAAAGTTTAGCCAAGTAAATCTAAGTTGACAATCGCAGTTGGCAACCCTAACTGCGAAAGTCAAAGACAAAAACGGAAAATATTTGACATTTGAAGTAATAAAGCATTATTCCGTTACTCGAACTTTATTCTCCATTGTTACTTAGTTTTCTCACCAGAGTGTGAATCTTACGACTTCCTTTTAGCAATTTTATGTGCTTTTGTAGTAATTTTATTATAATTGCAACCTAATACATGTATTGTCTGTGTCAACCGGAACGTGAGACTCTTTTGATTACACGCCATCTATTGGTGACTTTACTTATTACTATGATTAGGTGAAATAATAATTATTGTACCTTTAGTTAACTTTATTAGATGTCATTGAGACCTAATGCCTTTTAAATTTGTCCACTATTACTACTCTGTTGTACTATGATCAATATAAGTAATTAATGATATTTAATGAAAAAACGAGCCCTTTTTGATATAAAAACTTTTGCACCAAAAATCAAATTGTAGATTTTTGGTGCAAAAATTTGCTCTTGCTGCACAGCAGCTCTACCACCAGTAGTGTTGTTGGCAGTGACTTAATTGAATAATATTCGCCTCTTACGAGCTGCCTGGTAGGAATGCAGGTCTATTAATTAACGTAGGGGATCCAGACCAGCAAGAGGGAAATTAGTATCTGATATTCATTTATAGTTTTAATAACGTAAGCAAATTGAGTAAATAAATAAACTCCATTCCTTAAGAAAAAAGAATACCGTCTAAAAATTAATACAGTTAGTTACGAATTTAGATTTAATTAATACGATTTCAAATTTGCGGTCATAGATCTAGAATAAGATAAGATCGTTATAGATTGCCTCAATAAGCACGCTTGCCATCGTCTTGTTCGACCATAATAGAGTATTCAGTTACTCATCGCGGACGAAATCCATATCTGTATGCATAATTATAATATGTGTAGGTATATTAATTTGTTTACACGAGTAGACCTAAATAATAGATCATTATTCTGATTATATCGATACCTAAATATGCAAAACGCCATGTATTGATCGGGTTGGATCCTTAGTTGTATGGGAGCCCATTTAAATATTTATTTTATTGTGTAGTTTAGTGTCATATGTCATAATGGCGGAAACGGAAATATGTATATCTGTAAAAAATTCAACTATCATGAATCACAGATTCGTGACAGACAGATAGATAAACAGAGAGACAGACGGACAGCCAGCGTATTATACATAATAGAATCCTGTTTTTACCCTAAAAACACAAATATTGGCTTTTTTGTTGTAGGCACTTAGTCAATCGAGCACTGAAATCAAGCTGGGGTCAATCATCGCGGCAAGGGCGTATGGCGAAGACCCTGGACCCTCAGCTGATGCGTAGGGCCTTACTGGATGCCCATACCGATTACTCCCAGGGCGTACTCAAGCCACCCACCACCAATAATAGAACTGGTAAGACTACTTCTTGTAATTCAATTGGTGCGGCAAGGGATTGTCCCGAAAACTTAGATCTTAACTGATGAGGAGGACGCTGGAATATCCACACTAATTCCTCCAAACTTGTACCATCATTCTCAACCTTCTTTTAAACTATCTACCATTAATAGAACGAGTACTGTCTTATTTATGTCGCATTCATAACGGTGAGATCAGAGAAAGACTGAGATTGAAAAAAGTGTCGCATAAAAAATGAGAAAGGACGTGCTTCGATGGTTTGGTCATGTAAAAAGTACCTATGAAAGAATAAATACTGACAAAACGGATATACAATGAGAATGTAGATTTCTGTAGATCTTCGGAAAGACCTTGGTTGAGATTCCACGACTTGATAGCTCTTGTCCGGGAGTGGTGTCAAGAGTCCCCGAAACTGGCTTTTTTGCAAGGCCTTATCAATGTGTAGGAAGCTAGGAAAGTATGAAGGACATGATGACACTTATTTGATACTCTCTGTCGCGCAAAGGACCTAGCTTGAAAGGATGATTTATAGAATTAGGCATTATTTTATTATGCTAGCTCAACAGCCGTGGAGTGCTGTCTAGTTTTGAAGATGCTTCAGTTGCGAGGTGAAACGTACGTAGAAAATAAATTGTGTGTCGTATTTGAACTAGTTACCTACTGTCTAGAAGGTACCTACAGTTTTTTGGCTGGATTTGGGAAAAATAAGAATTATATATTTGTTTGACCTAGCATTAAGATATGTATGTATACATACTATATATGCCAGCAGCATAAAATCATTCAATATTTCTTCTATAAGCATTGAAGTTATTTGCGCCCGATTTTTTACGGCATTGGATTGATAATAATTAGTAGACATGTGGTACCTTATACCAATCCGGGCGAACGGCTGTGAAACTCTACAGTCAGAAATCACGATGTTAGTGATATACAACTTAGTAAAAGTGTATTATTAAATGATTTCAGCTCGTGCTACAAACATTCTGGGTCTGAACACAAACACTAATGCTTGTGGAGGGACCCGTTTGTGTCGGACGCGGTATAATACGACAGCTCCGATGTACGGGGTCTCCCTCACCTCGGGCCAACCGGTCACAATTGTCCAGAAGTTCCCGGATCTCTTGCAGCAAGTTGTTTTCGAAGTTTGCGAGTAAGTTTCTGAAGAGTTTTTGATTTGATACCAGTCGCTGTTGTTTACTTTCAGAGACAGAGCTAAAAATACTATGCGTACCACCTTGATGCGTGGCGCTCCTGTACCATGCAATTCCAAAGGTGTTTTACTTCGAACCACACCTATATGGAACGAAATATCAATGGCGATATTTCCAAATAGATACGACTTCGGGACCCTCAAGAAAAGAGCATACTCATTCCTAAAAGGTTGGCAATACGGCATACGTGATATTCGTTGGTGGGCGGCGGTGATCACTTACCATCAAGAGTCCGACTTGCCCGGTTACCTCCTCTTCTATATAAAAAAAAATTGTTTGAAGTTATAGTAAACATCTGATTGGCGAAGATTCAAAGATCTTTAGGGCTCACAGTTTCTTGTGGAGTCTATGTCCGATGCGAAATAAAAGGTCTTACTTAGTTAAAATGTAACTCTCGTCACGTCATACAAAAATTGATCCAACCTCAAAGTAAGCAAATTATATGCTTGTGTTATGAGTGTTAGACAACGATACTAATACATAGAAATATTTAAATAGATACAAGAATAAATTTAATAAACAACCAAACTCGGAAATACAAACTTATATTCATCACACAAATGCTTGTCCCCGTCGGGAATCGAACCGGAGCCTCGCGGTTAGTCGATGCGGTTAGGCGTGTACCCTAGCCACTCGGCCAACGAGGCGGTCGAATATAATGTATAGATTATAGATATGCATGATATATTCTTATATAAACGAACAAGTAATATGAATTAGGTGTATGAGAGCATATGTATAGAAAGTTGATCTACTTGAAATATAAATTGACAAGTAATATTCAAAGCACGATCCTTGAGAAGCCAGCCATGCTTGTAAATTCGACCCGACAGGTAATGCAATTAAAGTGCAATTCCTTATGTAACTTGCTACCAACAGTTCGGCGGTGGCTCGTAAATATTTTTTCGTAAAAACATATTGGCAAGATTTAAAAAATCCTGATACATTTTCTTAAATAAGAGTATTATAAAATCAATATATTTTGCGATGCTATAAACAGTGGAAATCTACAGCAAGTGACTATTCCTAAATAGGTTTTTTCTTTGTTTTCGCCTGCAAAACATTTACAAACAAAAAACATTACATAAGATTTTCTTAAAAACATTTAATTCTTGGACATCGATAAATGAATAAATTATTAATATTACTGGAAAAATTACACAAATTTATCTAACCCTAAAGTAATCAAATTGTGGGTTTTACTCAACGATATTAATACATAGATTTACTTAAATAGATACAAGAATAAATTTAATAAACACCCAGACGCGGGTATACAGATAATTTTACGTTATCATACAAATACCTGTCCCCGTCAGGAATCGTACTTGAGCCACGCGGTTAGTCGATGAGGTTAGCCCCTCGATCAAATTAATTATAAATTTTTAGCCCCGTCAATCATTCTATGTTAAAATTCCATTTAATTCAGTTCAATTGTTGAGGCTTGAAAGCCTAATAGACAGAGTTACTTTTAATTCTATACTGTAGTGGATTTTTGTAAAATAGACTAATTAGGACCAGTTAGAGTAGTCCAGGACTAGATTGAAATAAATTTGATAAGCAAATTTTATTATATGAATAACTACTATAACATACGAATAATAAATACATTTGAATTATATTATACTTTTGAATGAATAATCAAGTATACATTTTTATAAAATGACTGATGTCTGGATGTTCATGGATCTTGGTCTATCCTGTAGAGACGCAATTGTATAGATCGACCTACTTGACATTTAAATTGACACGTGCGATTCAAAGCACGATCCTGTAGCAGCCACAACGCTGGTCAATTCGAAGTAATCCAGGTAATTCTATTGGTGCATTTCCTTTTGTACTCTTGTATCTAACAATTCAGTGGTATTGGGAATTTACTATCACCTACGAAGTACGAGTCTTTATTAAATTTTCATACAGTATGGAAAATATACTTTTGAATGTGACAGTACTTTGATTTAGCGGGTTATATCATATGGTTTAAACTTTAAATAGTGAATTCAAGACACATTTGCTATCAGGCATATATAAACAGACATTATAAATATGGTCAGTAATAAATAGTTTTAAATTAAAAAAAAATATTGCTTTTTGAAACATCTATCGATGCGTATTTGTCGTATTTACAAATAAATAAAATTGTCTGTAAAATATGGTCAGTAATAAATAGTTTTAAATAAAAAAAAATATTGCTTTTTGAAACATCTATCGATGCGTATTTGTCGTATTTACAAATAAATAAAACTGTCTGTATGCATCTAGTAAATATACATACCTATGTATTTAATAAAAAATTAAATACATAGGTATGTATATTTACTAGAGTACATATAGGTAAAAAAGTAATATTTTTTAGAATTTTAGCCTGCCCATCTGTCTGTCTCTCTGTCTGTTTGTATCCGCTAATCTCTGAAACGGCCGGACCGATTTTGATGGGAATTTCACCGGCAGACAACTGCATAAGCAACTTTTATTTAAGAAATATATAAAATATAATAAATGAAAACGCAAACGATGTCCCGAGCACAAGTAGTGTAACTAAAAAAAATATCTAGTATTTTTATAAAAATCAACCTCCGTGACTTCATTCGAAATGGATTTTGATGTGATAGGTCACACATTTTTTGGCATCTGATTCACCACTGTTTGAAATAGGAACAAGAAAGAAAAAGTTATTTAATACTTACACAGTGAAATTACATTATTTTAATATTATCGCGTCACTGGCTTATGATTTTTTTATTTCGAGGTGAAAAAATGCATGTATCTGTGGTCTGGCGAAGACGGTTTCCAACTTTGACATACGAGGTCTGGGGTTCCATTTCCGGGTTAGGCAATTTGATCCTGTTTATAAATTGCGTGAATTATGGTTAAAATGAAAGATGTGCGTTTTAATTCGTATGATATGTAATTTTGAGTGCGTTATTCAAGCTTATGCGTTAGATTAAATTACAAAAGAAAAAAGTGCCGACCAATAGGAGTTAAGAACGCGACGTGACCCTTCAACGATTGGTCCGTGGTGTCGGTACTACATAATTTGTTATAATTTAAAAAATAGTTTCTCTTTTTCTTAACAGTCCCTATTATTTTTTTCAGTTTATCTGAAACACATTATGTTGTCTGAGATTGGATTTATGCACGAGATGGTAATAGACATACCACCATGGGTTTTAATATCGTCGGCAAATCGTGGGTAGATATGTAACTCTATCCTTTCGGACATATTATTAGGGTTCCATATCCATCCGGTAAAAAACAGAAGCCTAAGACTTCGCTATCCGTCCGTCTGTCTGTCACCAGGCTGCATCTTATGAACCGTTATAGTTAGAGCTGTAATTCACAGATGATGTATTTCTGTCGCCGCCATAACAACAAATACTAAAACGGAATAAAATAAATATATAATGGATGCTCCCATACAACGAACGTGATTTTTTGCAGTTTTTATAGATAAAGGTGATAGCTTGACAGTTAAAATTTTTTATAGGATGTATTTTTGTTTTCACTATAGCAAAAAATACTAAAGACAGAATGAAATAAATATGTAAAGGTAATCCCATACAACAAAGGTGTTTGCCATTTTTATAGATAATAATACGGAATGCTTCTTGCGTGAATCTGACACACACATGACGCATTATTGTTAAATACACCAACATTCACCTTTATCATTTCATTATTTTGTTACAATCTATACATTTAATAAATCTGTAGAAGAATCAATTCTGTGCATTGAAAATATTGAAAAAATAAATAGTGTTAATGGATCGATACCAACCCCAAATATGTGATTAAAAATTTTTTGTCTGTCTGTCTGTATGTTCAGGCATCACGTGAAAACTAATGGTTCGATTTCGATTAAACTTGGTATAATTATACCTTATTATCCTGGTCATAAAATGGGATACTTTTTATCCTGGAAAAATACGTGGAAAAAAAAATCTTAATTTTTCATTTCATCATTGCCACGCTAAGGTGGTACGAAGTTCGCCGGGCCAGCTAGTTACAAATAAAGATCTACTATGAAATTCAATAGACTTTTCGCCTCGTATGTACTTCGCTTTTGAAGAACCAGATGCTGGTATTTTATTATTGCTTTACGTTCTTACGAAACGAAAAACAGAGTCTAATAATTAACAGGAAGTAAATAAGGATCGGAATTCAATAAATACTCGATAGTTAAATGAAAGTTCTCCCCAGGATCCTTCAAAGCTTTGACAGTAGTTCTGAAATATTACGAGCCTGAGTTTATTGGTTCTTACTTCTTAGAAACTTTAGACGAGAGTGCTTCACTTGCAGCTTAAGATAGTATGATATTGATAAGACGACCATGAGTCTATGTCATAAGTTTTATAGAGTTTCGTGCCCAAAGGGTTAAATCGGAACCCTATTACTTATACTTCGCTGTCCGTCCGTCTGTCTATCATCAAGATATATCTCATGATCCCAATAGCCAGACACTTACCCCGTGTTGGTCCGGGTTCCGTTGTAGAATAGGCCTTCCACCCAGGCAGCTCATAAGAGGCGAGCACAGGGTCTATTACCCTTACTGGGAGGAGTGGTGGCGCTGTCGTCACAAACAGACGTGTTTATTTACTCCGTGTCACAAAAATCATTTCCATATAGTTAAAGTTTGATTTCAATCGTTTATTGCTTATATTGATAATTTAGTTAAATGTAAGATTATTAATTTTTTTGTACAATTATTGAATCGATGTAACAATCTGGGAATAAACGTTATCTATATCTATGTCTATGTCTTACCTATTCCTGCCACAATAGCGTCAGTGCTCGCCATTGTCGTGTTCTGGTTTGGAGGGTAAGGTAGCCGGTAAA
>DVZL01002155.1:0-15939 GCA_018236625.1 Lasaia peninsularis
TTATCCAAATAAACTATTTATTGAGCAAGATTGTTTCAATAGCTATAAATTACTTTTTATTTTATTCCAATCGGACATTCATTCAAAAGATATTACCTACAAAATTAAAATTGTAATTGGTATTAAAATGAATGATGGCTGCCGGTCGATATGTGTCGCACGCACAGTCGCACGACTCGCACGAAACCGCGAAACCGCAGGGGAGGGGGGTGCACATCTTTGAAGCAAGTTGCCGTTAAATGTCCACCCGTGCCAAGTCGGGGCGGGTCGTTAGTCTTCTATATAACTAAGACACTCTTAATACAACTCAGCATGATGGTTATTTATTAGCATCAATATTTGCAATATGCTTTCAAGCAGCAAACTTCTAAAATATTAATGAATTACACGAAGAAAGTATTGGAATTAGCTTCTAATTTTGTTACTCTGTACGTTTAGAATTTAACTCATTCTAGATTAATTAATCGTAAAAATAAATCTAAAACTGTCATCAAATATTATAACTTACAATGTAAATTCTCCGTGTAGGTCCGGGCCCTCTGTGTAGAATAGACCTACTCGTAAGAGCCGAGCGTGGGTTAACTGGGTCACTACCAACATGACCACTAGTGGTACCCGACTCACCCGGGTAGGGACCCACCGCCTCACTTATTCTTTAGGGTAGCCGGTAGACTTATGGTCTAACAGCCCGACCGCACCAACAACATCTATGTTGTCTATAGGCCACTTGTATCTTACCATTGCATCGGGAGATGTCTTATCTCATTTTTTTAAATTAAAGTAATTGAAATAAAGATAAACCATTATTGGATTATTATGCAGCTCGCGCATTAATTGGCCGGTCGCTGTCGTCTTGCGCGTTCGCGTTAAATCGTACAGTGGCTTTTTTCACGATAAAAGAATAAGATGAATAGATTTACGCGCTAAGTTATAATATTTGATGTTTTGTTGAAAATTGAATTATTTTTTTCATAAAGATATAATGATACAGTAATATTTTATTCTGATCAGAAGAGCCTGGAGAAACAAGAGCAACTGGAAGAGTGTCTCAAATACTTGAAAGCGCCCACTAGTGCGCTTTTGGGGCTCGAGAGTAAGATATCAACATAAAGAATTGTAAAAATAGACAACGTTCATGAGTAGAATAAAATATCGTAAAAATACAAACAGAATTTAAAAAAATAATTATCTGTAAATTTCCGATAATTTCTTGTATTTATTATTGCAAATTTTAGTTAGTAATTTTACTGACAATATTAGTAAAATTGAATTTTAAGTATGTTTAAAAATTTACATATTTTAGATTTAATCCTGCAACTTAAATTTGTGAAATTACAATCAGTATCTGAAAAATACAGAATATTTGTAAAATTGCTACCTACTTCGTATTTGTTCTATTACTAAATGTAATATTACAACAAATGCGTCTTTAAATTACAATACAAGAGTTTGTAATTTTAGGATGCATTTACGTAGTAAAAACGTAGTACATTTACAAAATTTTTAACAGTGTACCCGGGCGAGTTGCTGCACAGCACAGTAGGGAGACAGAAGGTCTATTCTACACAGGGGACACGGACCAACGAGGGAAAAATATTATTGTTTATATAGAAAATTAAGTCGGTGGTTGTCACTAAAATTGTGATATTAAAATACTATCGCCGTTTGATAATCAATAAAAGAGGTTCCTAAACTTATTTCGCCTAACACCCACTTTGAAAATCAGTAATTTTGTAGCGCCCTCCATTTATTTCCCACCTTATTTTTTCTGGGTCCCTCACTGCCCCTTTTTAAGTCTCCAACGCCTACAAGGAAGTGTTATCGCCCTCTTCGGGAAAGAGTGATCAGTCTCATGTTGATTACGACAGATGATGCATATCTTCTACCATTAAGAGATCCGACTACTTGTTTACCAGCCAAACCCATACAAAAAGTGGCTAAGTGAGAGTTGGTTTCGCCCATAAGGGTTCCGTAGTAAATAAATCAGGTACGTATTGAGAGTTACAAATTATATTTCATTTGCAGAAAATGATTTCGTTTTTCACAATATTTATACAAATGACACACTAATTTTGCATTTTTAAAAATGTTTAATTAATTTTAAATGTGTTAAAAACTGTTTATTGTATTTGGTACAAAATAATTTTAGCTAAGTAAAATATATTAGATATATTATGTTTTAATTATTATAATAAAAAATAAGGATCTATGGCATATATTGTTTAAACTTTTCACTCTCTTATTTTTAAAGTGAAAGGAAAGACGTATTTAGCCACGTTGTAAATGTCTACCTTTCAAACGATAACTTTGAGAATCGATGTCATTTTGAAAAAAAATCGGTTTTAGTTCCACGTATGTATATCGAGAATCGCCTTTTTATTTTTTTTTGTTTTTGTAAAAATTGTAAAGCGGTTTTTCGAAAATATCTACCTCTCAATTTTGCACTTTGTACTCTTAATATTTTCATAATAAAATGGAGACATATCAAACCAATATGGATTGTTTTCAATTCGACGACGGAACACTAAAACAACTCGGGAAATAGAGTTCTTGCCTAGATTACACATATACATTAAATAAGCTACTTGCTTCTGGTAGGGCTTCCTAAGCAACAACGGATTTGTGATTGGCATTATACTTGACCGCTTATTCGCTTAGAAGGCTATGTTTATTTTTCCCTATATACTACAATAGCGACTCGCCCCGGCTTCGCTCGAGTAAAATGATCATCTATACAAATAAATAATATTGGAGTATCTGTATGTAATATAAAAATAACCACTTATACTATTATAATGAACTTAGTAAACACCATTTTTTAGAATTTTTGTATCTCTGTCTGTTTGTACCCACTAATCTCTGAAACAGCTGGACAGATTTTGATGGTACTTTCTTTGGCAGACACCTAATGTAATTAGGAAACGCAAAGGCTATTTTTACAACATGTACTATCGATTTCCTGGTTCCTCAACTTATGAGTTTTTTCAGTTAATCTGAAAAACATAACATTGTCCGAGATTGGATTTATTCCTGACTAGTTATTCCCACGACTTCGTTCGCGTTATTTTTAACCAGTTTTTTTATATATTTCTAAAATAAAAGTAGCCTGGGCCTTTTCTTATTAAATTTGCTGTCTGCCAATGAAAGTTCCGTCAAAATCGGTCCAGCCGTTCCAGAGATTAGCGGGTACAAACAGACAGACAAATAAAAATTCTAAAATTACTGCTTTGGTATATTATGTCCCTATGTATGCCTTAATCTTTAATACTACGCAACGGATTTTGATGCGATTTTCTTAAATGAAGGTTTTTATGTATATAACATGTATAGTATACCCATGCAAAGCCGGGGTGGGTCGCTAGTCCTGTATAAGATATAAAAATATGAAATATCAACTTCCATTATTGTCATTTTATTATTTCATTCTGTGACTTTGTCGTAGCAGATCTAATAAACGCACTACAATTTCATTGACATGTCATCTTATTTATTTTTTATGTAACACTTTATTGTACATAAGATATTACAGCAAGTAAGAAAAAAAACATAACAAAGAATACAAAAGGCGAGCTTATCTCTGACAAGACATGTTTTACAGCTAATCTAGGATAGAGAAACAACAAAAAAATGGGTAGTGCACAAACTAATCAACAATACAAAATAAAATTCATATAATAATTCGTCTTATTGAATGTTTTTTTTGTGTATATTTCAAAAATTAAGCCATTGCTCTATAGATTAATAACTGTTAACAAAATATATTTAAAATTGGCAGAGCAGTCGCGTAACAAGTATAAAAAAATATCCGTTAGACTTGCACATCAAATCTAACAGCCTAGTCACAGGACATCATGGCCGTATGGTTGTTCTCTGTCTTAGTCCATTTAAAAAAACGTAAAATCAAGTTAAGAACGTCTTCCATTTCGAATTGTAAAAAACTTGTTATTCATGTTATTGATCTCTTCAATTACAAAATAAATTGTCGTGAAACTCGATCGGTAATTTAATTTGTTTTCACTAAAGGTAATCCTGTTGGATGATACTGTGGTTAGGTTGAATAAATCAATACGCTATCCCAACAGAAATGAGGTCTGATCATTTGACTTTGTAATGCGTTCGTACTTTTGTTTCACTCTCCCGCTTTCAAATTTCAATCCCTTTTTTGTTACATCGTGTTACATTTAAGCTTTGACAAACTCATTCAAGTGACGTTGTTTTTGTCAAAGCTTGAACAAGGGCTTAAAGTGTTTTGAAGGGAAAATTTTTAAGTACTTTTAAGTCTTTCACTGAATACGATAAAGTTAAAAAAAGACAGGTTAATGATATTACATCTCGTATACCTTTACGGAAAGCTATTCGTTCGTTTGGTTTTAAGTTATTTCGGACAGCGTTACGAACTTCCATTTCAGTAGTCTATGTTCGAATCCCGCCGTATAGTTTTTTCTAACTTAAGTACTTTTTCTGTGTGATCTTACGGTGCCCGATATGGCGACGGACTTGTCACCTGTCTCATCGAGGGACAACATCGAATAATCGTAGGTCGTCTGCCTACCCTTTCGGGTATATGAACATGACGAAATATACTTAATTTGTTTTTAGGTTAATTGATGGAATCAGGCGTAGCTTTGCAGAAATCCATATTAAAAAAAAAAACAGTTGTGTAAAACTCGATCAAGCAAGACACACATTTTGCACTCAACGTTCTCTTCACAATCGAAGCGACTTCGGCTTCGGCTAGTAGTAGACGACTACTAAAAAAATGTACTACTAGTAGACTTCGAGTACTAATAGTAGCTTCGGCTTAGACTAGTGGCTACTAACTCAACAGTTTTTAAATTGATTTCTTAGGAGAGCTACGAAGCATGCTTAAGATCTCCATAAGATCAAATACTAAAATATTTGTGATTAATATTAATATAAATTCAATTTGATTTAGTCAAGTCAGAAAGAAGTCTTGGTTGCTGAGAAGTTTGTTTCGCCTTTTCTTCTTCTAACGTGCTAAGTTTGGAAACCATGGTAGTTTAGATAGGCTTAAACTAAGTCGGGTATAAAATACAAAACTTTACGCAAGGTCCCTAGTGCCGTAGACAGAGTATCAAATGTCAAGTGCCACGATTTCTACGAACACATCTAGCTTCTTATAAATAACAAGTTGTCCCAGCGAACTTCGTAACGCCTAACAGTCAATGAATGTCGTGTTACGTTTTATTTCTGAACGCACGCATTAGTTTTAACTTCTCTGTATAATGCACATTCCAACCTTTTTAATTGATTAAAAAAATACAGACAATAGTTTATTCACACTTCTTAAATATTTTACACAAAATAGGTACATTTCTGAACGCATGCATAAATGTTAATGATTACTTACAGTATTTGACAGAATAGACAACAATTAAAATTTGACATGTAGTAAAAAAATGAATTTAGAAACAATAATATAGATTATGTTAGGATTTCGCAGGACGGAGTTGATGAACGCACGTGTTAGTGAGTCTGTTGTGTAAATTATCGCGTTTTTTATATATTTTCCACGGTTTTCTTCGGATATTTTGTGTTGTTTGCTTTGTTATCGGTGAGTAGATTGCTTACTAACAACTGTACGGCCTTACAGGCCAAAAAAAACTGAAATATGGGGGATAGTACCCCGGGCATTCCGCCTGACATCCATTCCCTAGATATATTTTCTTCTCCTGAAACACCAAACACTGAAAAGAATGTTAACAAACGTTCATCAAATACAGATCCAGAACCTATTAACACACCCAAAAGAGTTGCAGACCTGGAGAACCCATCACCATCCATTTCGACAGTCTATATTCATCCATCTTCCGAAGTACCATACACATACACTTCAGAAGATAAAGGGCCCTTCCTTGTTCATGTGTCGCGTACGGAGTCGGACCCCTCGGCGGGTTTAACTCTGAGACCAATAAAAATCGGATTATTCTTGACCCATAACAACATACATGGCATAATCAAAGGCAGTGTTAAAAGTGCTGGTAGAAACAGAGTGGCGATTGAATTTAAATCACCAGAGAACGCAAATTCTTTTATTAAAAACCAAGCCCTTTCTATCAATAAATTAGTTGCAAATGTACCCTCTTACAATGTTACTCGCCTTGGCCTTGTCCGGGGTGTCCCAACTGAGTGGTCAATGGCTGAATTTGTTGAAGCTGCTCAATTACCATCAGGATGTGGCATAATCTTAAAGGCTCGACGTCTAAATAGAAAGGTTATAAATGGGGGTAGTGTTCAATGGATACCGACACAATCGGTTGTAATAACATTATCAGGACAATTCTTGCCAAAAAATATTTACTGTCATTATACATCCTTAATAGTAGAAACGTATCTGTTACCTACTATACAATGTCACAGCTGTTGCCGCTTTGGCCACATTAAAACCCAATGTAGATCCAAACCTAGATGCTATAAATGTGCTCAAAACCATACTGGTGACAGCTGTGATGTTGTAGAGGAATCAGCTACTTGTTTATTCTGCTCAGGTTGCCATTATGCCACAAATAAAAACTGTAGTGAACAATCAAGACAAAAAACAATCAAAGTTATTATGTCCCAACAAAATATTTCTTATGCTGACGCTGCTCACCAAGTACCCTCTGTACGAAAAAGTTATTCTGAAGTTGCTTCTACAATGTTTGCGCCAACTACTGCCGACTATGAATATGATCCCCAACAATCTCAGTTCCAATCCCAATCACAACTCCCTCAGCAAAAATCCTATAAGAAATCAGTCCTTATCCCAACTCGTCCTAAGCTTAGCACAACCAAAGGCTATGATAAACAAGCCCATAATCTAATGACCTACACACCCCAGTCCACCATTCCCAATGGCTCTGCTCTACAAACAGGTAATGAAAATAGAACTGTATCCCACAATGAAAATCTTATTGAACTAGTTTTGGATATTCTCAACAACTTTGTATTAAAATTCAATGACTGCATACCGTCCAACGTTGCCCATAAGATTGTACAATTAGCCAATTTAATCCGCCCCCTTGATGGATCAAGTCCTTCAATGGAATTGTAGGAGTATCATGCCTAAAAAGCATGACCTACTTTACTTAGTAAACAAATTTAACCCCATAGTAGTTGCACTCTCGGAGACATGGCTACGCCCAAATTCTAACTTTAGAATCCCAGGCTATTCATGTTTTCGAGATGACAGAGATGATGGATATGCTGGATGTGGTCTCCTAATAAATAAATCCTTCACCTTTTCCCAAATCCAGCTCCCTTCTCATAGCAGACAGATTGGCGCAGTGGCCGCTAAAGTTATAGATATTAATTTCCTTTCAATTTATATCCCACATCCCAATCCAAATATTATAAATGAACTTTACTCTATCTGTTCTGCTATACCTCACCCAAAGATTATATTGGGAGACTTCAACACTCATCACATCTCTTGGGGTTCCCATCACTCAGACTCTTTCTCTCCATACTTGTTAGATCTTTTTGACAGTATTAATGTTTCTATTATAAATACCGGTTCCCCTACTCATAGAGTATACCCTAGGCAAAATCCTAGTTCTGTTGTGGATTTGACAGCCTGCTCTCCAAATCTGTCTCCAACATTACACTGGAGAACTTTGCCTTATACTTTAGGTAGCGATCATTACCCAATTTTAATTTCTTTACCAAAGTCAGTAACTCCTGCTCCTGCCCATGAACCTCTCCTAAAATACAACCTACAAAAGGCAGATTGGGACCGATATGCGGAAGAAGTTGATAGCAGAATTAGGTACCTAATAACTGAACCCTATAACAACATCGAAAGCAGCTATAATGAATTCACCCAAGTACTACTGGAGAGTGCTGATGCTGTCTTCCAAAAGAAAAAAAAGACACATAAGCATTTTATATCCCCTCCTTGGTGGGACAGTGAATGCACAGTTGCTGTAAAAGATAGAAAAGAGGCTGAAAGATGTTACAACCTCTCCATGACCTCTGAAAACTTTTTGAAATATCAAAAAACAGCAGCTAAGTGTAAAAAAATACTAAAGAAAAAAAAACGTAGTGGCTGGAAACAATTCTGCGAAGGCTTAAATCCCAGGACTTCTTCTAGTCTGGTGTGGAAAAATGTAAAAAGATTTAGGGGTTCTCTAATTCGAGACTCTATCTTAGACAATGATGCAAGTATTTGGCTCAGTGACTTTGCAGACTCTCTTGCCCCACCATTTGTCCCAAATAAAGAGTTTTTCTACAGTTCAACTCACCATACCTGCAATATGTTCTGTGATACAAATAACTTTAATCAACCTTTCACTTTAAGTGAACTAAAATGTGCTTTAGATGGCCTTAAAGATACTGCCCCCGGTGAGGATGGAATTCCATTTTCATTCTTAAAAAACCTCAGCCCTTTTGGCAAAATATTCTTTCTTAATTTACTTAATGCTATATTCTCTTCGGGATCTATTCCCCTCTCGTGGAAAAGACAAATAATAATACCCATTCATAAACATGGTAAGGACCCATCATCCCCAGCATCATACAGACCTATAGCCTTATCTTCTGCCCTCTGTAAAATTCTGGAACATCTCATCAAAAATAGACTTGATTGGCTAGTAGAGAGTAATAAGATCCTACCAAGATCCCAAGTAGGATTCAGAAAAGGTAAAGGTACTTATGAGAGCCTAAGCATTCTCTCTACAGACATAAGAATAGCTTTCTCTTATGAAGAACATCTCATCGGAGCCTTTTTAGATATATCATCAGCATATGATAATGTGTATCTTCCACTACTCAGGCAAAAGCTGCATCAGCTGAGTATCCCCGAGAGGATCATTAATTTCATATGTAACTTATTCATAGACAGGCAAATCGTCGTACGCTACCAAGGCTCTCAAACCTCTCCTAGACACTTATGGTCAGGCCTCCCTCAGGGGTCTGTATTAAGTCCACTCCTTTTCAACATATATACTTGTAAACTTGAACAGTGCATTAATCCCTTTGCTAATATTCTCCAATATGCAGATGACCTGGTATTATACAAATCTTCTATTTATGTTCATGATGCAACCACTTCCCTCAATTCTGCCCTATCCTACCTCAATGACTGGTTGGAAGAACATCATCTCAATCTCTCACCCTCCAAAAGCTGTGCTGTGGTTTTTTCTCGCAAAAGAAATATTCCCACCCCAATACTAATTTGTAACAATGAAAATATACCAGTACATAGCTCTGTCAAATTTCTCGGAGTGTACCTTGATTCAAAGATGTCAGGTGCTACCCAGTTTAATTACACTTTACAGAAATCTGAAAAAAATGTAAACATTCTGAGATCCCTTTCAGGAGTATGGTGGGGTTCTCATCCGTATTGCCAGAAGCTCCTATATAATGCAATAATACGCAGTCATTTTGACTATGGTTCCTTCATCTTCGAACCATGTAATAAAGCACCTATCAACAGCTTAAACCTTATGCAAGCAAAATGTCTACGCATAATTCTAGGTGCTATGAAATCATCCCCCAAAAATGCTTTACAAATTGAGTGTTCTGACCCTCCGTTGTCACTACGTAGACAATACCTACATATCTAACAAATTTCTATTTAAAGTACTTAGTGCAAGAACCTGACCACTCCCTACTTAAGAAACTAAATGTCCTTTGTCAAAAGATTCCAACGTCCAACTATTGGAATAATAAAGCTTCTCCCCGACTTATTGAAAGTTATAATAAATTAAGAACCCTATCACACCCCCTTTTTCAAACTCCTATAAACCCTTTTTATAAATGTAATTATGAGGCACTTATATTTTTTCCTCAAGTAATCTTTGATCTAGTTGGTCTAAAAGGGAATTCCAATGCCAACACTTTTTTAATGAATATATACATCAGAAATTTCCAGATTGGCTTTTAATGTTCACAGATGCCTCTCAGCAGTGTACCGGTGGCTTTGTCGGCTCTGCTGTGTGGGTTCCTAAATTTAAGGTTGTATTAACATTCAAATGTCCCCTCATTATCTCAGTTTTTACAGGTGAAGGAATTGCCATTTATGAGGCCATCTCATATGCAGAATCTCGCAATATAAAAAAGGCAGTTATATTTTCAGACTCCAAAAGTTGCCTACAGGCAATTGCCGGCAATCAATTCCGACCAAAGCAGAAGCACCCAGTTATTTTATGTATAACAGAACTTCTATGGAAATGTAAAAGTCGTAGTTTGGATATAGTTTTATGCTGGATTCCTGGTCATAGTGGGATTATTGGGAATGAAGAGGCTGACAAGTGGGCTAAAGAAGCCGCAGTGTCAGGATCTTCATTACACTATAAATGTTATGTCCCCGATTTTATGTTTGTGTTATCGTCTCTTATTTTTATGTATATTTGTTCTAGGTTGTGAAGATATCCTCTATAAAACTCTTCTAAACAAAAAAATACTTCAAAGCCTACCGACCAATAGCGACTCCTTCGTGCCTTAGTCACTACGTAGACATTGGTGAAATCTCTTTGCCCTCAAGCAATGGGCAAATGCCATAAAAAAGAAAAAAATAATAATTTACCCAAATTTCCGATCAAAATGTCCCAGGTACTTATTATATTTATATAATATGTATAGTGATTAAAATTGCACCTACTATTGTAAAACGACATTTAAATTTAATGACCTTAAGAATGTTTGGAATTGTTGTATTCGCCGGTTATGATATTTGAACAAAGATTCTTTATCTTTCTAATAAATTCCATCCGTACCTACTGCCTAGTACTAATTAATAACTTATTGGACTTAAATCTAATAGGTAGGTATAATATAAAAAAAACAATTGTTTTACTTAATTAACATTTGGACCCTTTCACATTTTTGATACCTTTTTTTAAAAACATTACTATGAGTAATATCTTCTAACTTCTGCTAGTATTACTTCATAACTGGATTCGTCAATGATTATAAAACGCTTTGCTCTTCTGCTGAAATAATAAATATCCCCCGTGTAAATATCGAACCACAAGGCATGTATGTGCAAGTCGTGTCTCTCTAGTCGTTTCTTTAACATTCCATAAGAAGCAACATTCTGAAGCTGCTGTAATGTGTTCACCTGTAAACCAGTAATATTTGAAACTGATAATTTTAGCGCAGTGAAACTACAAAAAACCGACTTCCAACTTCATTATGACGTTGTCACAATAAATTACTTTTTGGTTTTGTTTATATTTCAAAAAGCACAAAACCAATCGCTATAAAATTTATGCGGGACTTCCTACGAAGTAGTAATATTATACAAAACAAGAACAATCAAAATTGATGGAGAATTGTCAGAGTGATCGCGTAACAAACATACAAAAAAGGCCCAAAAAACATACAGACTAATTGGAGACCAGTCTTTTGTAGTCGGAATTAAGTATTTTCTGGCCGGTAATATTGTAATTTGTAGCAGGCAGTGTGGCGAGTAGGTACAGCTAGTCCGAACGCTCAGTTGTAACGGAGCGCAAGTAATATGAATGACAGAATATTTATTCTTTTTGAAATAAAAACATTTTGCCTTTCAACGCTATAAAAATAATATTGATTATTTATCTCAAGCGTGAGTCATCACTCATCACCATAATTTGTTCAAAAACTGACTCAACTGACTGCTCGATCAATAACGAGCGAAAATATGCAAATTAAAACTGTATAGGTACCTACTCCTGTCCGTATTTATACATCGCAGTACATATTGTATTTTAAAATCAATGTAAATAGTCTCGATGGCCTAGTGGTACCACTAGGCAATCGAGATTTCCATTTCGGTAGTCTAGGCTCGAACCGCCATGTATTTTTCTAACTTAAGTACATTTTCTGAGTGCTCTTGTAGTGAAAAAAAGACTCGAAACCCGGGATTTGTGCCCGATATGGCGACGGACTTGTTACCTGCTACATCATGGGACCTAATATCGTCGGCTAATCTTGGGTGCATATGTGCCTCCGCCTACCCTTGCTGGGATATGGACGTGATGATATTTGTTTATTTCAATGTAAATAAAGTCTGTATACCTGCGATAGTTTATCTTCTATACAAAATTTGTTGTCTGGATCGATGTAAGCAACAAATTTTCTTTGTGGTGTCTCCGCACTGAATAACATAGGTTTTTCAAAATCTCCTTTAACATCCAGAAATTTATTTAAACTTGAACTGCCGTGGGTACACAACCAAGATTTTAACGGTGATATTCTTCGTTGTTCCTGAAAAGATAAACTTTTGAAAATGAAAACCACGAGACTATCAATTAGCAGTGGCCAGTTGACACAGTACCAGCAGGCTGAGTAGGTTCAAGCCGCCGATGACGGCAGATTTAAGATGGCGTCAAATCTGATTCGAAATATATAATAGTAATTCAATTTTGCACTTGTTGAAAAAGATTTAATATAGCAATATGTATAATAGCTTATGCTATATTGCATCTTTTTCCGTAGGGTTTAAAATAACCCAGTAACTGTCACTCTAAGGGCCTCTTTCATCACGTCTGATCAAAGTTATAAGTAAGCTAATCGCTCAGTAAACTCATGAGTAAATGCAGAAAGCAATTTCACAAAGTCCGAGTAACGTAAAATGCAATTAATTTACTTGATAGTATCTGTCAAGTAGTATTAATCAATGAGTAGGTAATTGATACTTTACTCAGACATGGTGACTGCTGACACTGCCCTAAATCTTTAAAACATCACCATAATCTTGGCGATTAGTCCCGGTTGCTCCCCACGCCTGAACGAAGAAAACTTTTCGCCGACAAAACAACCCGACAGATTTTGATGCTGTTTTTCGAAACGCATTCTTTCCATTTCTAGTCGCTTAGACATATATTGGTAAATATTTTTTAATTTTTATGGGATTAGACGGCGAACATGCACACGAGTCTCCTAATGGTAAAAGACAAACGTGGTTTATAGACGCCATTGATGTTGTAGGTGCGTTGCTGTCTTGTGGTCGGGCTTTTAGACCTTATGTGCAAGTTTACCCTACCCTTCGGACCGGAACACGATAATGTCTACAAAAAAAACAAACAGAAATACTATATTTTATGAATTTTTGTCTCTAATCTCCGAAACAGCAGGACCGATTTTGACGGGACTTTCACTGGAAGACAGCTGATGTAATAAGAAAAGACTTAGGATACTTTCATTTTAGAATTTGTTTAAGAAATTTGTAAATAAAATAATTAAATAAAAACGAGGACGCGGTGATAGGCCCAACTAGTTTATAATAAACAAGACTTGTTTGGCAAAAGCTTTGAAACTAAATAACCGATTTTAATGAAGTTTAGCCTAAAATAAAATATTATATACATAGAGATAGACTTCTGTTAATCCTAGAATCTGCAGAACTTCGCACAAGAGAGCTAAATAACTATTGAACAAAGCCATAGAAGTTAGTTATTTATACTATTTATTGAAGCTACATCTGCAGACTTCACAAGCGTTTATATGTGACGTGCTCGACCGTCCGTATGAAAGGACAGTAGGGATCGCTAAAACTCAGTAATACCCTTCCAATGTTCCAAGACGTAATAACATACGCGAAAGCTTCGAGTAATAAATGTTACGTTGTTCTTTTTTGTGTTGAAATTGCCTAAATGTTATACTTTTCCAATATGTCTATCTATTAGGCACATGCGGTTCAATTTGTAACTTTAGCATCTCGTCTATTGGTTCCAATCTGTATGTTCTATTATCAACTAACTTTTGTCTGATGTTTGCGAGCGTTATTGATTTTAATTTTTTACAGATCCTCGTATATTAAGAAGTTATCTTTTGACTTATAGTTAGCTGATAAAGTTCATTTGCGTTCTAGCACCTAATTTTTGAAGATCTCTCACTATATAGTAGAGTGTTTTGTGTAAGACGCGTACGTTTTTAAAAAGGTCTCCCGTTAAGATCTATTTATTGAGAAAATATACATACATAACTTTGTTAGTTTAGCATATAAAAAGTAAGCAAATTAATTATATGCCTTTGTTTTTTAGTTTAATTGGGAGTTAGACAACGATACTAATATACAGAAATACTTAAATAGGTACTACTATAATAAATTTAATAAACACACAGACCTGAAAATACAGACATCTATGTTCATCACACAAATGTTTGTCCTCGGTAGGCAATCAAACCCAAGCCTCGCGGTTGGTCGATGGAATTAGGCGTATACACTAATTAAAATTAGGCTAACACGTGGGCCAACGAGGTACAATACTCTAATTTTTATATTACAGATTTCATGATTGTTGACATTTATAATTTTTTGCTGTTGATTGAAATAACGGTTATTATGCTGCGCGCTTACTTATTCAGCCTAACTAATAGAAAAAGGCAAATATACTTATTAATATCAGATTAGTCAGTCTCACTAATGCTCAACTAGTTTGGCGACAGACAATTACACTGTACCTCGGATTATATAGATTAAAACCCTACAATTTATTAGCTCTGCCTAATTTGATATGAATTAAATGTTTTATCTCTTTCGTTTTTATTTTATTGAAAAGAGATACAAAATTTAAAATAAAACAACAAGAATAATTACCACCATCGCTAATGGTAATAATCGGTAACCACATGAAATAGAGGTTTAAACAATAACCTATATTTAGGAGCTACGACGCTCATTTGCTTTATCTTTCTGTTAAATATATTTTTTTCTTTCTGGGGTTAAAAACATAGTGAACAATAAACTCGTCGTTTGTTTGTCACAGAAATGGTATATTCTTTTGTTTCTTCACTCCCTATCCGGCATCATTCATAAACCATTAGGTAATAACTCACCAACGAAGCGCTCAAGTTTCAAATCGGGCAAAACAATCCAAAGTTCAAATCGCTATGTTAAAACAATCGTCTTTGTTTACAAAGCTTCCCCGTGGCCTGTTATTTAACCTTTCTATAAAATCTCACTTTTCGATCCGCTTTCATTAACAGAGAAATTGTTTGGGCCGGTATTGTTAGGTTTTCATTGTTTCTTCGAGATTTTTTCCCTTGCCGATTTCGGGCGGCCTTGAAGAAGATTTATTGCGGAAAGATTTGGCTTTTGTCTTATTTTAATGACTTTATTAGGGTATTTAAGATGTGTTTTACTTTCAGGAAGTTTCGGCGGTTTTGATTTGTGTTTCCCATAAATCAAGTTTCATATAATGAAAATAGGAACAGGGTTTTTTTTATGTGATAACTGATAAGATAACGAAACAGCACATGGGTCTCCCGATGGTAAGAGACAGCCGTGACCTATAGACACCATAGATGTTGTAGGTGCGCCGCTGCCCCGTGACCGGGCTGTTAGATCTTATGTGCAAGTTTACCAGTTACTTTACCCTCTGGACCGGAACACGACAGTGTCATTACAGAAATCGGACACTTGGCACTCGATGCTCTGCTCATCGTGCAAGGGACTTCGTGCTGGCTGGAATGGGACTTCTATATCGGTAGTCCAGGCTCGAGCCACGCAATATACCAAAGAGTATTTGTAACTTAAGTACATTTTCTAAGTAGGTACTCTTACGATGAAGGAAAACATCGTGAGGAAAGTCGGGTTTTGTGCCTCTTATGGCGACGGATTTTCCACCTGTAGCATCGTGAGACCTATCAACGGCTACTCGTGGTTGCATATGTGCCTCTGCCTACCCTTTCGGGGACTTGGGCGTGATTATATTTTTAAGAGACATCTTACAGCTAACCTAAGATCTGAAAGACACAAATAAAAGGCAACTAAAGGTAGACTGTGTACTCATTTACACACAAAGTAAAACTGTATCTAATTCTTTTAAAATTACGTAAAAAAATGAGAAAAAATATAATAATCTATCTATATACAAATAAATAAATTAGGATTGTCTGTATGTAATATTAAAATAACTGTCTTTTACTAAATGCATATGTATACTTCCCGTCACGAGAAGCGATAATTTTTGTAAACAAACTTCTTTTACCAAGAAAATATTTTTACTGTGT
>DVZL01002156.1:0-15939 GCA_018236625.1 Lasaia peninsularis
AACACGTTGAGAACAACTAGAAAAATAATGTGACGATTCTTAATCCAATATGGTCCATCGAAGGTGGCAGAATAGTTACTTTAATGCACTTCTACAATATGGTATAAAATGAAAGGGTTTTTTCTTTTTTTTAGAGCGTTAAAATGAAGGCTTTTTCTAAAAGGTTTTTTTGCTTGTGATTTATTGTTAGTAAATAAATTAATAATGTTGAATATATTTTGTTTACGCATAGATTTAAGTAGGATGTAGTCAGTTTATAATACCTACTAATTTATTATTAAATAGTAACTTGCCATGTTTATTTACAGTTTATATGACAACTAAATGCAGTCGTGACTTCGTCCACTATTTTCTTTAACTCTGTAACATACACTCCTCGGGTAATCAAAAAACAAAAGTCTCAGACCGAATGTTTGTTTAACCCAATAGCCAAAATAAGATGATAAGATTTCTCTAGATTCAAGGTTTCAACGTTTTATGGACACTGAACTGTTTGAGAAGTGTTAATATCTGTAATTTCTAAACAAAAAAAATGAAGATTTGAAAAAAATATGGGATAGCCTGTAAACTATGTTTTATCCAATAAAATAATTTGAACGTAGTAAAACTGCAAAAAACCGCCTTTAAATTCAACATGATGTGTCAAATTGGACCAAATTTAAAACGTCCAAAAGTCCTCGGGAAGTAGATATAGTCAGCTTTCAAAAAAAAATAAAAAATAAAAAATGGTCAATCAGTCAAACGTTCTAAGGTAACAAACATAAAAAACCTCCTTCGTTATTTCGTTGGTCGAAAACACTGTTTAATTTCTTTTCGATTTTTAAATATTATTTGAAACAGTAGCTGCAACAGCTTGCATTTTCAAATAACAGTATTCTGACAACGCAATTGGTCCAGTTTTGCGTCTATAGCATCATGTCAAAAATATTAAAACAATGTATGTTTTTGTGTTCTTTTAACAATTTCCAAAAAGGAATTATTTTTTTATATCATAAACCTTTATGCAAAAATAGCTGGTACCTTTTTTGTAATTAGTTATTAAAATAATAAGAAAAACCTTAGCTCTTTATACCAGAAATTCATTATTGAATCGGCTAAAAGGTAGTAAAACTATAATAATAAATTGTATTTATTTAAAATACTACTACATAACTGTGTAAAACATGTGAAATTAGAAAAAGAACGTCCGCTAAAATAAAAACAAAAGAGTGTGTATAAACTAAACAAGGCGAGGACCAGCTTAACTCTTGTGGCCGCACATTCCATGGCCAAGCTTGTAATAGCTAAATAGTTGACGATAAAGATGTTGACACCTTGTGGCTAAAAATAGTTAAATGTCAGAGAAAAGTTAAAGTGTTTAGCCAAAAGTAAATAAGTTGGTAAAAGCAAATTGGTAAATAAGGAAACGAGGTCAAAACATTATAATGTAATAGCGACCAGCCCCGGCTTCGCACGGGTCTATTATGTATATAATATATATACGTAAAAACTTTCCTCTTCAATCTCTCTATCTATTTAATTTAAACCGCACCAAAATCCGTTGCGTATTTTTGAAGATTTAAGCATACATAGGGATATAAGGACACGACCCACCACCAACCCATGACTCTACTAACCATCTTGGTTATAAGAGCCGAATCGCGAGAGATGCACAAGGTCTGCTCTTAGGCTCTCTTCCTTGTGCACTTCTTGACTCTCTATAAGTTATTTTTCTCTATTAATATGCCTATGCCCTATATGTCACCTCTCTTCCGCCCCCTCTTCTTTCTTCTATTCCAGGGATGCCATGAATACGCGAACTTTCTGAACGCCCTGAAGCTCCTTCCATCGCCCACCAGATCCGGGTAGTAGAAAGACGGACAGAGGAGTTTTAGCTAAAGGGCTCCATTTTCACCCTTTGGGTACGGGCCCCTAAAACATTAAATAATACAGGATGTATTGATTTAACCCCGTTCATTAGGGGTGCGTCACGTTCAAACTACAAAATCGGTATTCAGCAATAGAGCGCCAGGCGTTGTTAACTTTGGCTTTGGGGGACGTGACCCGATACATTTTATATCCATTCTAGGATAGCTCAGCGCTGTTATCCCGGAAGACACAAATAAAAAAATAATAAAAAAATGAAAAAAACTATGATCAATATTTTAATTATCCATTCTGGGATAGCTCACCGCTGTTACAGTCACACACAGGCAGCACAGTCATACTTATGGGCCCACGGTGAGCTGACAATATTAGGTTGATGGTAATGTGACAGGTGGTAAGTCCGTTGCCGTATCGGGCACAAATCCAATCAGACAACGTTATATTTATCAGAAAAAAAAACTCCTAAAACCCTACCCGGGTTTTATCTTGAGGGGAGACCCCCCAAAGGAAAAATCTTTTTTTT
The DNA here is from genome assembly GCA_018236625.1 of Lasaia peninsularis. NCBI lineage: Eukaryota > Metazoa > Arthropoda > Insecta > Lepidoptera > Riodinidae > Lasaia > Lasaia peninsularis. The sequence goes on from DVZL01002156.1 coordinate 2,390, forward strand.
AATTAAAAAAATAAAATAAATATATTCAAGAAATCTCTGTAGGATATAAACTCGGCTTTTGTATCCAAGTTTTTACTTTCTTATATGTGTTTGTGTGTAATTAAGTATTAAATAAATCATATAAGTGCTACAGAGCAACAAACAAATTAAAAGTTTCTATTTTTCGTATTAGAACGTTGAATAGATCCTAATTTTTATCATCGCCGTACCTATTCTACCGCCATAGTCGTATTCCGTGTTGGTATTAACCCCGGTAACATCAATAGTGTCTCCTCCTATAAGGACTGCCTGCTAGATCGCTATCATAAAATAAAAAAATATTCTCCAACACTACAAATACAAATCTATAGACTTAAAAAAATTTCTATTTCTGCTGATGATGAGCGAAAATGCAACAAATCTTTCAGCCAAAGCGTCAGTGGTTACCACTAATGTATTCAGTTTTGAAGGAAAGGGTTGCAGGTTAACTTTCTACATTAGGCTTACATCCTGAATTCAAAAAGTTTTTTTTAATCATTTTTTCCAATCAACAAGATTTAATACAAAAATCCAAAAGACCGAATACTTTTTTAATTTTGTAGACAAACGCGCTTCTTGATCTCATATCTAGGGCTCTAACGAGAATTTCTATCAGGGAACCACTCAACTTTAGTTCTTTAAGAAAAACATTAAATAAAAACAAAAAAATAATCCGTCAGACAAAACTTTCTTTTCTAGTCAACATGGATCTTGGTCCAATATCAAAAAGTGGCTGCATGACTGTCTTATTTGGAAATTTTTTCACATTGCAACCCAAAAAAACATTCAATAAAAAAAATCATCAATCAATCAAAAAAAAACAAAAGACACACGTAATGTATTTTTTTAAGGAATGGGTATTAGAATATTGGTGAACTTTTTCTTACATTTCGGTCAAAAAAAAAACATTCAATAAAAATTGCGTTATAATTTTGTAGCTAGTCGTATCTTGCTCCAGTACTTAAAAATGACGTTGATTAAATGTAAATCAATTCATTCATCCACGTAAATCAGATTTATCTCCGCCATTTTAATTCGGATTGATTTCTCAATATTAATTTACCTCAATCTCGGTTCACCCAATGCTATTTCTCTGACGAAGGTTGACGTAATAAACCGGGCAAACGCGAGTCGGAATCACACAAGTAGGGTTCTGTACAATTTTCTGTAACAACGGGAATAATATGTTGTGAGAGAGACTCTTTTAAATATTAATTGTATTTCTTGTTATAGCGGCAGCAGAAATACACCATCTATGAACATTTTACCTTCCTAGCTATCACGGCTCATGAGATACAGCCTGAGGATAGACAGACAGATGAACAACGAAGTCTCAGTAATAAGGTTCCGTTTTTACCTTTTGGTACGGAACCTTAAAAATGATTGATTTTGTAACGAACGTCCGTCGGAAAGTAAAGTTTTTTAATTGAGTAAACACGTCTTACCTGCTTCACTTGTACGAGGTTAAAAATTTAAAATGTTGTACTAAAAAGAAAAGTTTACTTTAATTGAAATATAAAGGGTGCTTCATACTGAATGCGTTTTACGTCTTGTATATATTATCGTATGTTCTTTGGTATATATGAGGAGCTAGATATATTTATATTATTAGAATCAAATTCCGTAAAATCTTAGTAAACAAACCTAATATTCTTTCTCGTAATCCTACTTCCTATTAATGTTATAAACGCGAAAATGTATTTAGTTATACTGAGCAATATAAATTGGATATTATTTATCCATTTTGTTATAACTAATAGTATAGAAAAGTTGAATAACCCGTTCGTAAGTATGAATGGATGGACGTATGGATGTGTAAAAACTACTGAATGGATTTTATTGAAATTAAACAGTAATATAGCTTATACATCAGAACAACACATAAGCTACTTTTTATTCGACTACGACAAAAGAGAGTACGTTTTTATGCAATAAGTATTATAATTCTGCGCTTTAAAACAGCCGCGGGCGCAGATATTTTATATAAAAAATGTAATATTTTTGTTTATATTTACTGAATATTTTTACGACATGCATCGACATTAACGTATGAAGTAAGGGAGTATTATTTTGTTTTTTGTATCCCAAATAGTTATGTTACGTACAATTTATAAATAAATCCATGATAAAGTTAATTTTATCATGTTCTTTGTGTTCACATTCACACATGTACTTATTATACTTCAATCGATTACGATATTTTATCCGAACTAATGACAAATTTTACTCAATACCCTGATAGCTCATAAAGTTTATACTTTCTATAACAGAATATATATTTTAAACGCTGTAAGACCCAAATATTACGGAGAAATATCTAGAAAAATAGTTCATACGTTTTTAGTACGTACGTTTTTGCATAATGTGTGATAAACTCTTATGAAGTAAGTGGTTGAAGCATGAAAGAGTTGATATAACTCTATGTTAAGAGTGTTTGCGTGCGTGTGTGTGTGAACATATTTTTGCGTAATTTTCTCTCTTTTTTATTATATACCACATATAAATTCTATATAGAATTAAACGCAATAAAACTGCAAAAAGACAATTTCAATTTCATTATAATGTCGTATATATTTTTCTATGAAGAAGTTATAAGTTTCTTCTACCGTCGACAACTAGTAGTAACTGTCGAAACTTGCAAATGATCGAGCTTCCGGAGAGACGTCGCAATATCGGCTTCCTGAAGTGCCCTCATAATAAAGTATTCTGAAGAACCATAATATTTATTATCTGTTTTCGTCGTCGAATTAATTTTCTCCCGCAGAGCATCATCAATTTTGTTTTAAGCATTTCTAAGTTCTAAAATAAAAGTAGCCTAAGGCGTTCCTAATAAGCTTACAGCTGATGTAATAACATCAGCTGTCTGCCGGTTAAAGTCCCGTCAGAATCCCGTCAAATTAGGGGGAATAGACAAAAATCACATTCAGACAATCCAATTTTATTTATTTGCATACCTAGATATAATGGAAAAAATCTATCATTAAAAAATAAAAAAAAACATCAAAATGAAAAAAAAAATGTTTATTATAATTTAATCCGACTTTCGCAATCTCCGACGCAAGAGGTCCCACTTTCGATTTCCGGATAGAGTAACTTGTTCTTCATACAGTTAATCTGAAAAACAATGTTCCCTGAGACTAGATTTGTGCCAGATATAGCGACGGTGTTGCCATCTGTCACACCATAATATCGTTGCCTGATTGTGGCTGTAATAAATATATTCATTAAATCGCGAATATTTGAATTTTACAAAAAAACTTATAATTTAATTTATTTGATAGATTGTAATTGGTTTTTCTAAAGCGCCAATAGAAATTATATAAACGCTCTAAAAGTAATAAGTCAATTAGTAATACTCAGAATCAACCAATCAACGGATTCATTTCGTCCATATTGTATTTTTGATTGGTTTCTCAATATTAATTTGCCCCGATTCCATTTTGTTGGATGAAATTTTCTCTCATGAAAAATTTAATAAAAATTACTTAAGTTTGTGAAAAGAATCCAATGGAAGAGACATTTTTTAAGAAATCGTGCGTTGCGTCGAGCGTAGTCGACTTTGATTAACGAGGTCCCGGGTTCGATTCAGAGTAAAAAAATACGATGCTTGGTATAAGATTGGCAACGTACTTGTCACCTGTTACATAAAAACGTATTATGAATGCTTATTTGCCTCCTAAATTTACCATAGAAAATGAAATTTGGAAATTAAATAAAGAAACCATTTGATCCTAAACTACGTAGGTTACTCGTAAAATTCAAGTTAACTGTAAGGAACGTTCACATTGCTTCGGAGGACATTTTAAACAGTGAATTGTGGGAGTTTAACAAACACTCGCCATATATCTTGCAATATCTCAAGAAGGACGTTTTAAAGTACCCATTTCACCAAAGGAACCGAAAAAAATATGTAAATGTACGTTTGTTAAGAGCTTATTGGTCTCTATGGACGAGCTCGGAGAGCAAGAGTAAAAGTTGTTAGTGCGACCTCGACGTAAATTGGACTCAAATTGAGGAAACCCAGAAGAAAGTTGGAGAAAGTATTCCTAAGCCGTACGACTTAGGAATAATGGTAGGCTTGCCTCTTTTTAGGGTTTTTTTTATGTTATTGGAAGGCAAACAAGCAGACGGTTTTCCTGATGGTAATAAATACACTATAGACACCAAAGATGGAAGTGGTGCGCTGCCAACCTGAGGCTGGGATGGTAAGCCTCTTGCGTGGGTTAGTTTACCGGCTACCCTACCCTCCAAACCAGAACACGACAATGGCGAGCACTGACGCCATTATGGCAGGAGTATGTAAGGTAAGACTCGCCACCAGTCACATAAAGAGACCTAAATATAGTCAGCTAATCGTGGGATCGTGTTTATGTCTACTTACCTACACTACCTTTCGGGGACACGGGCTCAGTCTTAATAATAGGTAGAATTCTTAGTACTGTGACACGGGCGTGTCGATCGACAAACTTGCAAGTTGTTCGTTTGTGTTCCCACTGCAAATATCATTTCAGGTAACAATTCAGAATGTCTACCGTACAACGGAATCCAATAATGACAATGGAAATCTAATAAACGTCCCTTCAGGAACTGCTATAAATTGAAAATAGTCGAGTTATGCCCGTTTCCTGCAAACTCTTTTTAAATACCTATTACCTGTTTCCCGGTGCTTTTACATTTGTCAAAACTAAACTGATTTGAATGATTCTAACTTTTTAAAATAAGTTATACTTTAGAGACTGGGACATCCAAAAAAAATATGGTAATTAGTCCAATGCTTTTCCTTAACAGAAATAAATAATGGTTTCAAAAAACTAAAAAACACGCTTTTATTTCTTGTACAACTAAAAAGTAGAAAATGATTCTAAATTATGAAGAGTTAATGTTACATGGGGAGAAAACCAAACTTAAGTTTTTGTCAAAATAATTTAATTCAGAGTAAATAGCGTGGGCTGCGTTATACTGTGGTTCATAACTAACCTCTAATATATAGTTATATACAATGATATATTATACTATTTTAAATAACAAGCACTCCACGCTTTTTACTCTGAATTAAATTATTTTGTTAAAAACTTACATACATACATACATACATACATACGTACAACCCAAGCTAATAAAAGCGTATTAAAAAGGCAAAGTTTAATACTTAAATTGTCCAGTAAAAAAATGTGAATAATATTTATATTTTTTTATGCACAATATTTTTTTTTTTGCTCGGGATATGTATACTATTTTTCTGCCCGACAGAGTCCAAAAGAGGCACCTTTGTTTAGCGCAGCCGCCCGCTGGGCAGAAAAATATTTCATTGTCCTCAATTACATCACTGACAATTCAAACCATAGATTTTACAAAGTATTCGTAATATAAGTTTATATAAACCGAGGAGCAAACTTTGAGATATCCTTTTCCGTCTAAGCTAGACAAATCCTATAAAACGTATAGGAAATCGATATGCTTCGGGAGTTTGATACCTTGTAATTAGGCCAAAGCTACTTATTACGGAACGCTAAAGTTATACTTGTTTGTATTTGGTATAATTAATTCTATCATGTACTTTGTTTTCCCAATAAACCCGCTTATTAGTAACATTAAGTTTTTTGTATTATGTATTTATTTTTATATTAGCGCTCAGTCAATAAAAAGTAATGAATAAATGAACAAAGAGATCTCTCCCTCAAAAAGCCTCTCCTTCAATCTCTTAATGTTGTAGAATATAGAATAGAATAACTCTATATTGTGCACCAAAAGAGACAAACATACAAAATAAAACTAAGTGACTAAATGATACACAAAGGCGGCCTTATCGCCAAGTCAGCGATCTCTTCCAGGCAACCTTATGGTATTGAACAAAAGTCAACGAAATGTTGTGCAAAGGTGCTCTAAACATAAACATAAAATCTAACACGATATAGGAATATTCAACATAATTTATGTAAAGCGCAGTCACAAATGCTCGTAAATGAAATAAAAATTTAACAAAATTAAAAAAATGTATATTATTGTATTGTATTAAAATTAAATTGTATACATAAAAGATAAGTAAGAATGTATAATGTATTCGCCGAGTATTCTCAGTAAGTGGCCGATTTCTAATCCAATGGTAAATTTTAGAATTACATGGACGCGTCAAAAGAACTTTGTAAGGTCTATGTGAAATAAAATACCTATTATATTCTAATATTCTGTTGCTTTTGTTTTATGTTCAACGTGGTTGGTGTCTGAGTTTGAAGCACGAGGTTCTACATGGGGCACTCTAAAAGTTTTGCACTTCTAGCTAATCGGAGCTATTAGAATTTCGAATGTTATATTTTTTCAAGCGTTGGGAACCTTCTTAGTGATTTAAAAAAACGATTGGCGGGAAATGATTTGTCAATTGTTTTTTATCATACATCAAAGTTTTACGTACGCAACGAAAATGGAATTAAGTCGAAAAGATTTTAGAGCGATGATTTTTTATGATTTTAAAAGTTTTTTCTCTCCGCAAGACTGTCAAAATGCTTTTGGGAGGCGATGGTTTGCTGAATGTGAGAGGGGTCGTATTTCTTTACATGACGAATTTCGTGAAGGCCGAAGGCCTTCAACTGCTGTCACCGAAAATAACGTGGCTACTATTAAGCTGCTAATATAAATGGTTTTGCTATATATGTAGGTACTTAGTAAATATACATATTATGCATTTAATAAATAGCGGTTATTTTGATATTACTTACAGACACTTTAATTTTATTTATTTGTATAGTTATATAGGCAATTAAATAGGAATGAACGAATGAATGAAGATATTTTATGTAATCTTCCCAATTAATTTTAAATTCTGTTTCTTAGATTTGACCTACACATACTGCTAATTAATTAGCAAAAATATATCTTTTATAGACTTATCGCGTTATCAATATTGTTGCTATATCAACTGCGTACTCTGATAATATTGTATATCTTATCATACTTGCATAACAGTTACTTATCTGTAAAATAAATATAAGGAAAAATATTTAAATTATTTTTATTTTTCCTCTTAGGTATTCGTTTATGTGTTTACGTAAGTATATAAAAACAACAAAAAAATCTGACTTGAAACTGTGGTTAAACGTTGAATAGATTTTTATTTAAATTAACACTCTATATATTACATTTAGTATATATTTAAGAAATGTGATGTTATTAATAAATTTTAGGTTTTTAGGATCTGCTTCCTTTGCAAATGGTTCTAAGAAATATAAAGCGAAAATACACTAAAAATTGTATTTAAGCATTTTCTAGCTTTTAACTTTAAGACGCACCTTTTCTCCTAGTTCCCGTGTCGGTTCGAGACCCATCTTCCTCTGTATCAAGCAGCTCGTAAGAGAGTGCAACGAGAGGTGCGTAAATAGCTCCTTATTTTAGGTTAAGTTTTCAATGATAAGCCTTGCCGCCGTTCCATCTAATCTTTTTTTTCCTTCCTCAGTCAATCCCTTTTTAATTTTTTCACTTGACCATTCATTCTTTTTTCTTTTTCACATCGAATGGCATATTTTTTCCGGCTTAAACAATCCGTAGTTTGCATATGATATATGTATATACAATCTCTACTCTAGCATAGGTTCATTAGGTCATTTTCTACATGACCACTGGTGTTATAGTGCTATGTAGCAAGTTGCCCGGGGAGGGATCCAGTGATGGATTTACGCATAGACCCATGAAGCCCGGGCCTAGGGCGGCACGATTTGGAGGGCGGCAAAATTTTCAAAACGTTAACATTTCAGAGCTACAATTTATAATGAATTTTTGTTTTAAATCATGTCTGATGTTTCTGTTTAACAGTTCTATTTTAATAAAATAAAATATTTTGATAACAATTGTGAATCAGAAACTATAGAATTTTGTTCGTAAAAAAGGGCGGCGTATCAGACCGGGCCTAGGGCGGCAGTAAACCTAAATCCGCCACTGGATGGATCCACCACCTAACCTATTCCTAGGGAATAGAGTAACCGGTAGAGTGACTGTCATCTGATTTCTGCATCCTTGAGGGAAACTCGGCCCAGATTAAGCCGAATTCGCTTTCATCGAAACAGGATTTCATCACAATGTTTTCAAACACTACATTGCAAGGAAAATAAAATGTAATTACGTTGTAGTGGTATCGCAGTCTGATATGAAACGTCAATACGATATTTTAATAGAGAATACGAATATAGAGCGTATCATATGACCTAAATATCATGACGTAATATTGTACCGACGTAACGAAAAGTCGTGTTGGACCCTTCCTAGTCTAAAGAGCTTGTGTTTATTTCTACTAAGAAACTCGTCCGCTTTTTTTCTAATACTCTTTTATGGGATAAAACAGCGAACAAGCACACTGGTCTCCTGATGGTAATAGACAACCGACCAACACCAAGTGAAATTCTACCGGCTACCGGGTAGGGTTCCGACTGCAACACGACAACGTTGGCCGCTTACGAACTGCCTGGTAGGGAGGCAGATTTTGAATATTACTTTTATGCTGTTTCTATTATTTTATTATTTATTCCGGTTTCAATTGTAAAACTGTTTAACTGTTGCTATCGCAGTTCATGAAATACAACCTGGTGACAGACAGACAAACGGTTAGACAGACGTACCTACAGCGAAGTCTTAGTAATAGAGTACCGTTTTCACCTTCTAAGCACGGTACCCTAAAAAGGAAGCGCGACCTTCAATTCATTATTGAATTAAACAAAATACAAGATAAGCGTCACCAAACACAAACTGAATAGTGAATAGTGTTATCATCACCTATCTCTTTCTTTATGCGCAGTCGGGTTCTAAGCGCGGTGTTGGTCACTCCCGCGCATGTCAGAAATATGGATTGATTAATATAGAAGTGGCAGGAATATAAGATGATAGGTTATAATAGTGTTAAAGTGAGACAGGTGGCGAAGTGGAAGGGATTGTGGTTTGAACGACTGAAGTACCACTCTGGTGTCGGAGTGTTCGGCCATCGACCCAGGGAGGTGAATGATAGCGGTATGTTTACTGTCCGATACTAAACTGTGCTTTTAGAATATTTTATACTAGCTGTGCCCGCGACTTTGTCCGCGTTTTTATACAATTATGTGATTCTAAAATAAAAGTAGCCTAAGCCGTTCCTTATTGCATTAGCTGTCTGCGACTGAAAGTCTCGTCAAAATCAATCCAGCCGTGTCAAAGATTAGAGGGTACAAACAAACAGACTAAAATTCTAAAAATTGTTGTTTTATTATATATATATAAATTTATTTATAAAATTCTGTTTGGTAATCGCTTTGTCCAAACATATCGTCTCTGTGTTCGAGCGTAGGTCCCGGTTCGATAACGTGGTTGTGAAACTTGTTCCAATGAGTTTTTCACAAATTCAATCTTAGCCATTGTCGGCTAATTTGACAATTCATTTCAGATATTTTTCAGAATTTTGTCTATCTATCTGCTAAAACCCCGGCCGCGATAACTTACCGAAACCACTAAACGGATCCTGACGACATTTGACTACAAGGTTCTCTATCCTCCTAGAAAGGTTATAGGATATTAATCCCGTTTTCCACAGAAGAGGATGAGTCAAATGTAAAATGAGAATGTTTTTTTGTTCGATGGGTTAAACATTTATTTATTACTCTGGTTCGATCTAATTTATTGTCTTGTAATTCCAAGTGGTTGATAGGTTTTACAGTTCAAAAATGGTAGACATAAAACTTAATATAAATTGCTCAACTAAACCAGAATGTACGGGAACTTTTGAACGTATATGTCATCTTAAACTCGTTCCGGGAAGTTCTGAAAATATTGGTTATAATGTCACATGTAATTTTCGGCAGGAGGCAGGGGCGTGAACTCCATAAAGGCGCATAAGCACTGTTTACACTTTGAGACAGGATGTGCTCTGATATATCGAATTATAGTTCGACATTTCACTATCATGATCACCATAACCTATGAAATTAAATAAAAAAGCTAAAAATCTGTATTTTTTTGTAACCGAGGACTCCGCCGCATACCCAGCGTCATAATCCTGCGCACGCCGCTGGCAGAAGGCAAACCTAAGCTGACAAACATGTGATCAAAGAGTATCGAGTGCCAAGAGTCACGACTCCTACTTAATTGCCTAGCATTCATTCATTCCCCTCTTCATACAAACACGCCGCTTTTAGAAACTCTTGACAATGTAAAATGTCAACCTAGATTCCCCCGGGTAGCTGCAGCCATCCACAATTGCAAAACAAATAGGTAGTACAGAGCAATCTACCCGTTATTAAGTAATTCTACTTCACTCTCATTTGTATTTATAAATGTTATGTTTATTTCCAGAAATATCTGAAGAAATAAAAGTAAGGAGGTACGAGAATTGCCGCGCGCACCAACTAGTCAACGCTTATCGCACATACGGACACTTGCGGGCCACGATCGATAATGTGGACTATAAACAGACAAACAGGTAGATAAACTTGACATGTGCAATTTTTTATCAGCTTATCGTAATAACCCCCTATGTTTTCCTTAAAATATTCCTCCTATTAGTTATTATATTTTATTTTCCTTAAAAGATTTAACCTAATTTCATTGTTTCATAAAAATAATTTATCAAAATCGGTAAAATCATTTTCAGACCAGCCAATTACATATAATAGCACATACAACAAATCTATAAAGTATAGAATAACTATTTTTGTCGGTTTGCGGAAATAATATTTTTTTTTAAATCTACCCATTTCTGTTTCATAAATATAAATTGTCAATTATGTCTATTCAATTAATTCGCCTCCGGTTCGATTCCCGAGTAATGTACGATTTACCTAAAAGACGGTGAAAAAACAAAAAGGCGATTATAAAAATTAATCCATCTAATTTTTATTTATCTATTTAACACTTTATTATACACATATTCTACAACAACAAAGAAGAGAAAAACATAATAACAAAAGTACAAAAGGCGAACTTATCTCTGATAAAAGATGTCTCACAACCAACCTGGGATAGAGAAAAACATAAACAAAGCAATAAATTTTGATTTAGAAACATCAGTTAGTTCATTTTGACTGTAATCTGCTAATGCTTATTCTGTTGCACGCTAACTAAACTTATTCTTAATTACTAACATATTTCCACGCAACTTAAAGAAAGATACAAAACACGCTGTGCTGTCAAATTAATTTCCACGCGACATTTATATAGATGTTAATATACAGCTCGGGTTCTATCAATTAAAATCTTATAAGTTGGTATGTTCTTACTAATTTAACAGTATGAACATTTTCTATCTCTTTCGTTTTCCAGTTCATTGGAAAAAGATAGCATGCACTTAAAATAGGTTTAGTTGCGTGCGTCAGAATTGGTACCAATATAGCTATAATCCCCTAAACGGTACAGATTAATCTTCTTTTGTAAGCTTTTTTCTTATCTTAAATATAATGCAATTAAAGATTCTTTGACCCTTAATTTTAACTTGATGTTTAATAAAATCGTTGAAGTATGTTTAAATCTTTTGAGATCTGAAGCCCTTTGGTTGATGACCAAAGATTTTGTAAGGAAAATGTGCTTATTTATTGGCTTTTCGTTACAGATTTTGTCTTTTTATATAAAATATTTTAAATTGTGAAAGATTAAAGTTTCAAACCTATAAAATAATATCATAAACAAATGTTTTTAAAATACTTTTAATAAAAATTTTTTCAAGTGTTATTACTATTATAATGAGGATTTTTCTTTTTCTCCTAATTATTTAAAGACTAGGCAACTTGCAAGAGTCTAGGACTAGGCAGCTCGTTAAATGGATCATTATCAACAAGACTACTTGTGGTAGAGACTTGTTCCTCTCTCGAGTAAGGCTCCACTACCTTCATGCCGTCAGACATCGTCGTGTTCCGGTATGTGAGGTAGGGTAGTTACCCTACCTCACATACCGGAACACGACGATGTCTGACGGCTGTAGGTTTTCACGTCAGGTATAAAAACACAGCTGCAGAATAGCGACACCTATTACAACTATGGTGTCTATATGCCACGGTTGTCTCTTACCATCAGGAGGCCCGTGTGCTTGTTCGCTGTCTTATCCATAAAAAATTAAACTTTCAGCTTTTGAAACATTTTTAATATAAAAACTTATTTTCATTGCAAAAAACAAACGCAACTGCTGGGAATGTTGATGAAACTGGAACTTGGAGGATAATTATAGGAAATTACTGTAATTAAACTTAAGTCGTCGACCGTGTTTCTATTCTAAAAGCTTTTTGTCAGTCCGGAATGCAAAGTGTGAAATGGTTGGGTTAAATAATTTTTCTTACTTTCTCCATCCTGTTGATCGGATATCTGGACTTTTTTCGCTTCATATTAAATAAGCTTATTTTTTAATTAAATTAATTTTAAGTAATTGCTATTTTCATTTGACGTTAGTAAAACTAAGATACATAAGACTTTTAGCCAAAAAGTAGAATAAAACCTATATAGTAGAGATTTTTAGCCATGTCAGATTAGCTTCCTTACTTTCGTCCTATTTCAGTCTCCCTCACACACCTATTCCGTTCTCCCTCGCATATACATAATTAGCTCGTACCAATAGGCAACTGTTTACAAGTAAATTACATGTTACAATTATATAACATGATCTGACACTTTCCTTATTTTAGTGACCAAGGGATCAAATTTACTATATCAGCATACTACAAAAGCTTTAAAAAACAAACTTAAGAAAATAAAACACTGAACTGAATAACAATGATGATGAGTTTTCAGAGACGTTAAAGAACTAAACCTGTCAAGATATGGCCTGGCATCTGGAGATCTGGTGGATTTGGGACTGCTTTATGGTCACGAAGGCAAGGAACCAGCGACGAGTCTAGTCGAGAAACTTGAAAAAATATACTGTGGTCCGATTTCATATGAATATTCTTATTTAGAGGTGAAATATATATATTTTACTAGCTATCCGACCCCGGTTTCACATTAAAGCGTAGAATTTTTTCAGACAAATTATAAATACTTTTTGCATAAAAACATACCCACTCCATTTTAATATCACAAAATATCGTACAATATATTTGCGCCAAAATGAGAAAATATAGTGTTTTCTCATTTTGGCGCAAATATATCACAATCTTGTAAAAATGACAGATTCCAAATTTAAATGTATAATTTTTTTTAATTTTCATTTATTTCATATTACTTTGTATTATTATTATTATTATTATTATGAATTTCTTATTATTATAACATACATATAGATTTTAGATAATTAATTTATTTTGCTAGATCCACTCATGTTTTAAGTTTTTAAATTAATGAGTTGTGTCGTTGTTAACTATAATTTTATATGATGTTGATAACTTTAATGCACCACCCATGTTTATTAGTCTTCACTGTCCAGGGTAAACTAGGAGAAAATACTTATTGACATTAAGTTTTCGTCTTTGTACATAATTTTGTGCAATAAAGTATTTAAATAATAAATAAATAAAATATGTTTTTCTTCACCGTAAGAGCACTAATTAGAAAATCTACTTAATTTAGAAAAAATTAAAAGTTAGCTCTCATAATTTTATGTC
>DVZL01002157.1:0-15938 GCA_018236625.1 Lasaia peninsularis
CCCCCCTGGGGGGTGGGGGGTTAGCACGTGCACTATCGTCACGCCGCGATCACGTCGTTTTGCGCGATTTGAAATGTCAAACTCAAAAAATTATTGTACTAGGTTTTTTGAGTTTGACATTTCAAATCGTGCAAAACGACACGATCGCGTCGAGACGATAGTGCACGTTCTAACCCCCCTGATAGTGCTAACCGTGGACTATAGACACCACAGTTTTTGTTGACTGTAGGTAACCGAAGAGTTTTCATTACATGACCAAGTTACTCGTGTATTATCCAAGAGTCAAGAGTATATTTATCAAGAGTCTTCAAAACTGGCGTGTGTGAACGAAGAGAATTACTACTGCAGGGGAAGCTAGGCAAATATTTAGTAGTTGTGACATTTAGCACTCGATACTCTCTACCTACGACGCAAAGGGACCTGGCATGAAGATATTTATGTATGTACATCTATAAGTATAATATTGTGATTCATTTTAGTCCTTTCTAGCGACCCCCCCGGCTTCGCACGGGTATACTATACATGTTATATACATAAAAACCTTCCTCTTGAATCACTCCATCTATTACAAAAACCGCATCAAAATCCGTTGCTTAGTTTTGAAGATTTAGGCATACATAGGGACAGACAGAGACAGTGACTTTATTTTATAGTATGTAGTAATTAAACTTCTCCTATTACGACCTCCAGCTCTTAGGTTGGCGTTAACAAAAAACAGCTATTTATTATTCTAACCTATTTATTCCAGCTATCAGTAGCTAATACATATTAAAACATGTGTTAGTTTCTCTGTAACTGGACTAACGCAAATACATTATGTGCATACATTTATGCTTATATAGGGTTATATAGATTGCTTGTAAAACGTCCTTCGTTCATTTAGCTGTGTGTGCTACAAAAACATATTTCTTAGTCACTGCTGATATCAAACTAAATTTTTATATATTTTACTAGCTATTTTATATATTTCCGCAATACAATTTTAAAATAAAATAAGATCCTTATTACCTACATCAGCTGTCTGTCAGTGATAGTCCTGTTAAAATATTAAAAACACAATAAATATATAAAGAGTGCTCCCATACAACAAAAGTGATTTTTTGCCGTTTTATAGATACGGAACTCTTCGTGCACGAGTCCGACTTTTTTTATTCTGACACACTTGACGATTTATTTTTTATGCCCGCATTAACATTTTATTAGTTTTAGTTCACCATGACAATTGATATAACTTGGCATGTTTTTATTTCTTTACATAACTGACGTTCGGAAACTTTAACCTGCACATAAATTATATTATTATCTAACTTCGGAAACATCTTGTTATTAATATTATCGGTTAAACTTTTACTTCGTTGGAATTAACTGCAACCTCACAATATGTTAAAACACTTCATTTATATTCTACAACTGGAAAGCGGACATTTAACACGTAAGTAATATTTCTGTGCCAATATTCAAATAGAATACAAGGTGGATAATATCTTTTTAAAACTCATCCGTTACGTCAGAACTATTGACCCGAAACGCGGAAGTTTAATGCGGTAAAGTGTATCTTAGCTGAGTGAGTACAACTTTGTATACGAAACTATGGACGTTCACATCTTAAATATTGCAAAAGAAATTCATTATTATTTATTTTATTGTTAGCAGAGACCTGTGTCTCTGATGTTAACTATAAACATATTATGTTAATTTTATAATATAAAAGATTTTATAATATAAGAAATTGTAAAACATTATTACATAAGGTCTATGTTCCGATCGATATCTATGTTCGGAACAATAATATCAACCCCTGTTGAAAATCGAACCCGAGCCGGGCTTTGGATGGTCAAATTATTCTAAATTGCACATGTCATGCCAACAAGATGATAATATGATCTCCTTTCAGTAACACTTTCAGCATTACTTATATGGCGCAGTGAAAATGTTTATCATAGATACTTAAGTAAAAACTCATAAACCAATTAATAATTTCACGCTACTATTATCTATATAACAATGACCAGCCCGTAACGTGATAATAACCACTAAACGATCTATCAATTATTATCTTTGTAACGTGCACGCATATTTAACTCACTCTACAGCGAACGTAACCTCTGAGGTAACTTAGAAAGTGACTGCGACCACAAACAACAAATATTACTAGTTTTTTACTTACCCCGTTCACTATATAAGAGATAATATCCTGTATTAACTCCGAGGTCCTTTGAAACGTGTTAAGCCTAAAACGTGAACAATTTTTTTAAATATTAAATACTATTTTTTTAAATTACAAATGAATTATATGTATATCTACATTCAATTTCATTAAATAAGTCTAAGTTGTCGCGGGGTTTGTTTCGCCGATTCTTCTGCTGACTGGTTAGGTTTGGAAACGATGATGGTATACAACGCATAGGATTGAAGTTCTTTAAGCTTTTTTTCTTTAAGCTCTTCTTGTATTTTTTTTATTTTACCACGAAGATTGACTTTTAAAGAATGCAGAACGCATTAAACTCGTTTTTTTTTGATACGGACTAACTTGTTGCTAACCGAGTGGTTCTTACAACTTCACCGGACTTTATTAAACTCTTCTTTAGTGTAACATGTAATAATAATCATGAGTACAAAATTATATTCCAAAATTTAAAATAAAATATCTTCACGCCCATTTCCTCGAAGGATTAGACGGAGGTTCATACTAACGCATCCACGATTAGCCGACGATATTAAGTCACATGATGTACCAGGAGCAAAGTTCGTCGCCATATCCAACATAAATCCCAGGCATAATTATGTTTATCAGATAAACTGAAAAACTCAAAGAACATGTTACCCGAGAATAAAACCTACTACCTCGTGCGTTAAAGTCCATCTATGCTCGACCACAAACACGATAGTAAAATTAAAATTAGATAACATGGATTAAAAAACACAACCATTGATGTATTCAGATACCAAACGTAGAGAAGGCCAACGGACACATTTTCGCATTCGTAATTAGTATGATCGAGATTAGCTACTTTGTCCGCTAAATTGATTGATGTGGGAACTCGGAAAATATTAAATGCAAGGATAAATAATATTGTTTGTGTGTCTTATGGATTGTGGCATAACCGCTTGAATATTTTTAAACTCAGTAAAAGCATTTATGCTACTTTCTTCCGCCGATGTGACCATACAGCACTGAGATGGATCACAACGTGTACTGACGTCACGTCTCGATACAAAAATTATTCATTAACGACAAACAGTACAGAAAAATTTGAAAATAGTATCATATTAAGATCTCCGGTAAGTAGAGTCACTACCAACGTACGGATAAAAAAATTGTATCACAATGTAATGCGCTTAGAACAAACTCCGAAACGACTTAATTTATTTTAATAAATGTAAGCTTTGAAATAGTATAATAAAACCACCGCTTTAAACATATCAAAACTGGGCAACAAGTAGCAAATAAAAAGAATTATTATTTTTTAATGCATTACCTTTTTCGTGCACTGAATGAAATCGCCTGAATGCAATAACTTTGGTATACTAACTGACGTTATAATTAATTAATTATAACCCAATCACTGTCATTAGTCATTCACGAAACCCTAGTTATATTTACTTTGTACATATTATAAAATGTTTTTACTCTAATTTTATTTGCGTACGTTTTGTGTACAATTTTAAAGAATTGTTCTTGTTTTGATATGCTGCTTCTATGGAATATATAAACGTATCAATGTTATTAAATTCGGGTGGAGTTTTAATTTGCTCCTGCAAAATATATACTGGACGCTAACTTTTTTATGTCAATCGACAAATAAGACTCATAAGATACTTAGGGTATGCTTATACCTAATAGGATGAATATTAATATCACTGTTATAACCAGCATAACATTTTATGTGGGTGTGTTCTGTTTTTTACCAAGATTATAATTTTAAGCTGCATGCAATCTATACAAATAAATAAAATTGGAGTGATTTTTTAATCCATATGTAATAATAAAATAACAACTTCTTACTAAATGTATATGTATCTTTACAAGGGACAAACAAAATAACATTTTTTTAGAATTTTTGTCTTTCTATCTGTTTGTACCCGCTAATCTCTGAAACGGCTGGGCCGAATTTGACGGGACTTTCACTGACAGACAGCTGAATTATAAGGAATGACATAGTCGATAGTTTAGAATTTTCTTTTATAAATGTATAAAACATAATAATTAATTGAAACGTGGACAAAGTCGCGGACACAGCTAGTAACTAATAAAAAATGAAGGGGTAGGTAGAGCTACATATGCACTCACGATTAGCCGATTAGCCCATGATGTGACGGGTGCCAAGACCTTCGTCATATCGGGAATACAGTCTCAGTAACTCTCATGATTTTCAAACAGATAAACTAAAAAAGACTGGGAAACTATCTGGGAATCGAACTAGGGGATATCGAACACCGACTACGCTTGACCATAGAGGTAATAACTAGTGTAATGTAATATGGAAAGCATTTGAGAAACGCAAGTAATTTAGATGAATTGTAATTATACGAGCAGTCTATCAGCCAAGATGGCTGAATGTAGCACGTCCCTTCCTGCAGCTCTTGGTATTATATAACTACAATTACCGCCATCTATTTACGGTGTGGGAAAAAGTGTCGGAGGTCTCTTATGCGTATACTTTAATATTATTGTATATCTAGCTGTGCCCGCGACTTTATTCGCGTTTTTAATAAAATAAAATTCTAAACTAAAAGTAGTCAAAGTCATTCCTTATTACATCAGCTGTCTGCCAGTGAAAGCCGTTTTTGAGGACAGTAGGTACAAACAGATAGACGGACAAAATTTCTAAAAAGTAATATTTTGGTATATAAGTATTCCTTATAAACATACATAGGTATGTATGCATTTAGTACAAAAAGTTTATTTTAATATAAAATACAGACACTCCAATTTTATCTATATGTATATAAATGTACTCTTTCTAGTTTGCAGTAAATATGGTAGTAATTAAATAAAATATTAAAATAATAATCTTTGATAGCATTTTAATCCAAAAACAATAAAAATGTGTCCTACTGCCTACTTTTAGTCACCTTGTTTCTTTTTTAAAGTATCTTCAATATACGGAATTCACTGTTCTATGTTTTTATTATATGTAAAGTTAGATAGACCTAGTGCCGGAACTTAAGTAAGATAAATAAATGGAGCTGCTCAATAAATTCGAAAGCACAAACAACTTAATGACATGACTAAGGCCGTCGTATAAGATTGGTTTCGGTGCAGGATATTATCGATTATTATCGATGAATCACTCTCGACCGACTATACCATGCAAAAAAGGTTAAGTCTCGTACCATAGACTGCAATTTTGTTTATTATCTGCTTTACTACAGCTTCTAGATATTGTTTTATTCCGTGCGTTAAGAGTTGATTTGTAAAGGTTTTCCAAATTTCTTGCTAATTCATAATTAAGTTTTGTCATTCATCCTAGCTTTTTCCCATTTCTATGTTATAGGTGTTATCGGTATTTCTCTACCGCAATGGGCAGGTCATGTAGCTCGAAGGACCGACAACCGTTGGGAAAGAAATATTCTGGATTGGCGACCACGCATCGACAAAAGGAGCATAGGCCGCCCTCCTAATATGTGGACAGATGACCTAACCATTGTATTCAGAAGGCACAGGACCGGGTGGAGTGGCGTCGATAAATCGATGGATGGATCGTGGTCAGCTATCTTATATAGGGTACTTGACAAGGACGCCAGTACACAAAACCCAAAACCACTATATGAAAATCTATACAAATAAATAAAATTAAATAAATAATAAATAATAATTTTTGTCTGTCTTTCTGTTTGTAGCCACTAATCTCTGAAACGGCTGGACCGATTTTGACGATACTTTCACTAGCAGAAAGCTGATGTAATAAGGTGTAGCTAGGGTAATTTTATTTTAAAATTAACGACATTTTAGGAATGTATAAAATAATGAAATAAAAACGCGGACGAATTCGTGGACAAAGTAATAAAAGTAATAAATATATATTTCTGAACAAATAACACAAATTGATGAAACCCCGACCTAAACAAAATATATGCTTCTGTTATGAGTGTTAGTCAACGATATTTACATACAAAAATACTTCAATATACGCCACCGTCAGGAATCAAACCCGAGCGTCGCGGTTGGTTGATAGCGATGGGC
Organism: Lasaia peninsularis; assembly: GCA_018236625.1. Classification (NCBI taxonomy): domain Eukaryota; kingdom Metazoa; phylum Arthropoda; class Insecta; order Lepidoptera; family Riodinidae; genus Lasaia; species Lasaia peninsularis. The sequence goes on from DVZL01002157.1 coordinate 6,188, forward strand.
GGATACGCTAACCCCTTGTGCAACGAGGCAGTCGAAAGTTATTACTAGTCATTACAAAGGCAAGAAACTATTGTTAAAACCTCAAAGTTCTTGTTTAAAAAAATATATTTATAACCGTTGCTAAAATAAAGTTTTAAAAGATCATATAGTAACATGCGACAATTATTTAATTTATTCACAAGAAATGCCAACATCGCAGTGTCTATTGTGGTGCTCACCATAGTTGTGTTCTTTAGAACGAATGGATAGTTGAAACATTCAGGTAAAAACTCTATTTACACCGCAGCTTCAGATTCACAACGCATTAGTAACTACTTTGGTGTCATCCAGTCGATGGTTTTTTTATTACTATAAAACTCTAGTAGTTGAAATATTAAATAACTTTCAAATACACAAGAATTAACATAAAAGTAAAATTAGTAATGTTAAACACCTTGACTACTATCAATAAAATCGTAGTTTTTCTTTTGTTAAAATTGCAAATTATTTTAATGATTCAGCGAGTGAGAGTGATCATTATTATAGATCTTCTCGTACAATAATGATCACTATTTGGCTCCAATTAATATCATTAATGCAATACACATACCGGTCCATGGTGAAATAGCTATCATTAAATCAATATTGCCATTTACTTAAATACCAACGGGATCGTTAACACAATGTCGTAAAGTCATTATTGGTTTTAAAAATATTCCACATCTAGGTTTCTAGTTAGAGAAATGGTTAATATTTACTAAACTGTGTTTGTACCATGTAGTCAACTGCTAAAGAAAAATGTTACGAATGTTAGTAATATAAATTGATGTCTTTGTATGTGCATATAGTTCCAAACAAATGGACCAATGATGTTTTAGCTAAAATGTATGGAAACCTGACCAGGCATTAAATAACATCATCGTATGTGTTAGCTGCGGAAGATATACTTTTGATACTTTTCAAACATATGTGAGACCCTACAGTAGAAGTTCTTATCAATAAACGTGTAGGAGACATAACATGACCATTAAGATCCTTTTAGAAATCCAAGTATAAGGGTTTTACTTCTAGTTAAAATCTTTAATTTTTTTCTAATTTTTCATACTTCATTCTACACTTAAAAAATAAATATTACTGGACAAATTACACAAATTTATTTAATCACAAAGTAAGCAAATTAAATGCTTGTGTTATGGGAATTAGACAACGATACTAATACATAGAAATACTTAAATAGATACAAGAATTTTAATAAGCACCCAGACCCGGAAATACAAACTATTTTCAACACACAACAATCTATTTTTAACACACAAATCCCCGTCGGAATCGAACCTGAGCCTCGCGGTTAGTCGATGCGGTTAGGCGTGTACGCTAGCCACTCGACCAAAGAGGCGGTCAAAATTATTATGTTATGTAAAAGGCTATTTAATTGCCTATTGGCATTCTCTACCAGTCCACATAAATTGGATATCAATGCACCAGTAATATCTATGGTGAGTTTAGGTAAAAGTAGGTCTTACTATGGAGAGATAGGGAAGCTATCTTACATAAAAGAAACAATAAGCACACGTGCGAAGTTGCGCTCCATTATTACATATAATAGTTTTTTTGTCAGATCCCTCCCACAGTTTTAAAAAATTTAATTATATCTCAACAATGATGGCAATGATAAAATCTATATTAATATTATAATAATAAAAAAGAGTTTGTTTGTTTATTAGTTGATTTGATTGAACTCAGGAACTACTGGTTCGAGAGCGAAAAAATATTTTTGTCTTGAATAGTCAACTTTTTGAGGAACACCGAATACTATAAGGAATATGACGCTCTAATAGGAGTGAAATCGCAATGAAAAATATTTTAAAAAAAGTAATGTTTTGGAAGCTTTCATTGTATGCACTGCGTAAACTGGGAAAATTACACAAAAGTCTTAAATTACGAAGTTGTTCCCTTTTATAAGTTGTAAATAAAATAAAAAGCCTGCGACACCATATGCTCAAATTTCAAGGTCATTATAACCTTTTTTGACAGAAATCAGACTGGTTCTAAAATAATACATTACGAAGGTGCTTTAAATAAATGTCATATTAATCCCTTTTCCAAATAAATAATTTATTTATCACAGACACATAATTTTGAGTATTTACTCTTCGTGCTTATAGTGATTTTTAAAAGCTTTTATTTAACTTGCATTGTATGTATAACAATGCCCGGTAAGGTACATGCCATCATTCTAAATCCAAAATACCAAGAGGGCGGAACAGTTATTTTTAAAGAACTTCTACAATATGGGTATCAAATGAAAGGGTTTGTTGGGAGCAACTCGAAAAATAATAAAAACTTTCTCTAAAAAGCTTTTTTTGCTTTTAATTTATTTAACAGATAGTTCTCCAATTACTGATAGTGAAGCCGCGCAGCACAACTAGTCTATACAAATAAATTAAATTGGATTGTCTATGTAATTTTAAAATATTCGATTTTTTACTAAATACATAATATGTAAGTTTACGAGATCCGAACTGGACAGATTTTGACGGGACTTTCACTGACAGACTGATAAAATAAGGACTAGCTTAGGCTTCTTTTATTTTAGAAATGTATAAAGTACCTACAAAAATTAAAAGAATCAAGGTGGAAGTCGCGAGCACAACTTGAGCAATATAATATTATATTTTTAATAGTTTTCTTAGTTTAATAGTTAATTATCTATTGTAAACAAAACAATTTCTAAACAGCGACCTCGCATTACATGTTCAAGTACGCGGTGTCGCAAAAATAACTCGCACGTGGAGACACCTAGTGGGAAAATGTTACAATTAATATTCACACAATTACAGTTATCTTATGGTATCGCAACAACTACGATTTCTGAGTATTGCTAGACCTAAAAAATGTAAACAAAGAATTGACATTTGCTAATCTGTTTTTAGGTGGCGCGGCAATCGTATGAAATCAGTACTTACGTTGTATACCTCATAAGTATAATGGTTACCACTTTTTATGTGGTTAGATAGCGAACAAACATAGGTAGGTACGTCTCTTCTGATAGTAAAGGACCATAGAAGAAGAATTATAAAAATATACGAGTATGTCTTTATTTAGAAATCCCTTCAAATCTCTGGATAAATATTTAGAATTTCGGTCACCCGTACATTTTTTCAGTTTAAATGTACAATTGGCCATGTAAATGCCTGCATTTTTAGATGTCTTAGTAATCTGGATACATTTGCAAAAGGAGAATAAAATTTGTATCATGAGATAAATAAATAATAAATGTTACTGAACAAATTACACAAATTGATCTAACCCCAGAGTAAGCAAATTAAAATATGCTGGTGTTAACCATACAGGGTGTTATACCTAAATAAGAAATACCTAAATAAATACATGAATAAATTTAATAAACACCCAGACCCGGAAATACAAACATCTATGTTCGTCACACAAATGTCTATCCCCGTCGGGAATCGAACCCGGGCCTTGCGGTTAGTCGAGGGGGTTAGGCTCGCACTCAACCAACGAAGCGGTCAATGTCTGCTATTGTCCCATTACGGTTTAAAGAATAGAAGTCTGATAACCCCATGTACTGAATATTATGAGACCAACTAGTTCCGTTTAAAAAACAATGTTACTATCAAATCCATAAAACATTTGCTGTTAGAGTAAAAACATATCTTTCTATATTTTGAAACCATAATAAAACAATTACGAAGACATCCAGCATGTTAATTATTTAAAAATGTTAGTGAATTAACAAACTCAGCTGCATGTATTAGAGACTAATTTGAATTGCGAGGTTGTTTTTAAAACTTAGTTATAATCATGCTTCTGGTATAAACATATGTATTGAGATTTTGCTGCATAATATATACTCTTAAGGAAGTTAATTAAAACGATGTTTCTTGTGAAATACTCTTATGTTATTATCACGGTAATAAATGCATTTTTTGTGGTATAAAAATATTACTAAAATCAAATCCTAAGAAGGTTTATATTAAGCTGTCTTGTTAACAAAAATTCCACTGACATGTACTTATTATAATGTATGTGTACCTCACAGCTAATTGGCTAACTAGCTAATAATAGCCTTAGGCTTTGCTCGCATTTTTTTCGCTGTCATAAAAGATATAGCGATTGAAATAAAAAGTGACGTTTGTCCAAATTTGAGTTTTCAACTATTTCCATGCCAAATTTTATCAAAATTTGTTCAACTCTTAGCCATTAATCCTTAACAGACTGATAGATGTTCGCATTAGTATGAATATTAGGATTAAAGTTTCAAATTTTTTAAGAATATTTTTGAGGAGTTTTGATACAAGATAATAAACGATTTTTATTTTTGATTAAGTAATTAATTAAAATATGTACCAATGTCACCTATGCTCTATAATTGACTTTTTCTTCGAATTCACTCAATATTTTGTAACTTTTTGCTCACAAATATAAAACAACTTGACCACTGAAGTGAAAAAAAGAAAACTGGGACAAGGCAACAACGAGACCTTACGAAGAAGGCATTATATTCATAATTACGTGATTCAGCACTATAACACATGATTTGCGCTATTACCGGCTAATTTTACATTTTCTTTTGTACTTGATAGTTAAAAACCGGACATGTAGTAAAGGTCGAAAATAACAGATTATTGTGAGGAGGTCATTGTATTTTTTTACTTTTTTTGTACATTGGGACAAGTTCATTTTTTTATCTTTTTTACACACGCATTAAATAAACACCGCTAACTTAAGTTATACTCGTTTTGAAATATAGAAAGTTTAAATTTAATTTAAGCAAAAATATCATCTTATTTTATTAAAACCGAAAATATATTTGATTAAAGTAAGTATCAATTGTTTATGACAGATGTTTACGTCAGAGTCACAGGTTGTGGCTTATAATAAATAATTATTACGATGTAATATAAATAACAATATTTAAAAGTTTTTTTAGTATTTTTCCTTATTGTTATCCTTAGGAGTAATTTTAGGTTAAATAATAAACTTACCACATAATATCATCATCCAATACTCCATAATGACTGATTATATCCAACAATTAGCAAAAGTACAGCGAACTTGTCATACACGTTATTCGTATTTCGGCCCGAATGTAGCAGACTCGCGCACGTTTGGCGCGCTTCGCGTAAGAAGTGACTATAATATGCAACACTGAGGTTTCGGTCAATCCCCTACAATTTATCGAATGTCTACGTTTATTTTGATTACAAAATGCATAAAAATACATGACGTATGAGACTCTCACGAATAAACGGTCATAAAAACAATAGTATGCGTCCCGTGTTCATGAATTGGCATTGTTTCTTGGTCGAAAATAAAGGACAAAAAAATTACATAGGTGTTTGTTTTGTAAAGGCATTATTGCGTTGTGAATAATGATATGTAAAGTTTATGAGGAAAGAGAATTCGACAGCGGTACTTGTACGTTGTGCCATCGTCAATTAATATATTAACATATTTATTCACGCCAAATCCTATGCGGGGTAGGCAGAGAGTATCAAGTATCAAGCGTCGCGATTCCTACATACTTGCCTATCTGCCTTCAAATTACTCTTTATTTTCTCAATTAAGATTATAGATACAAAGGTTACCCACTTCTGTAATTTCACATTTCTTTCCTAAAACAGTTTATATTTACAACATTAAATCCATCTTTTAACTACAGACGGCAAATATATATTTATACAGCTGTAAACAATTATCATTGATTTCCGAAAAAGGAGGCATTTAATTGGACTGTATGTTTTGTTATATCTTTTAGGTGAAGTGAAGCTGGTTTTTTGTACTCTACTAATTTTACTAATATCACAAAAATCAGCTTTGAGTCATTTTTTTATAAATTGTTATAGATAAAAAAGTTTAAGTTCCAATATTAGTATTTAAAATCTAGGACCCTCGGTGATCTAGCAGGTAGCGCTTCAAACTTTCATTCGGGTAATCAAGGTTCGAACCCAGCCATTTACCAATTAGTTTTTCTTACTTATGTACATTTCCTGAGTACTCTTACGATGAAAAAAACATTGTGAGGAAAACTGCATGCGTGGATTCGAATTCGACCTAATCAGAGATGGGTTTAGTTTATCTTCTGCGTACCAGCCAGTGATCAGATGACACTCGCTCTACGAAACTGGCCAGTTTCTATACGAAACTGGCACCCTTATTAGATCCACTCGATTAGGTAGTTGACGGTCGACGCCCATATCATTTAATATAAAAACCATGTCATGTTTAAATTTAATATAAAAACTAGGACGAAAACCAATATTCAAATTATCTCCAAAAAAGTCAATGTGTTTCCTGTTGGTCCAAGCGTTTACAAAAACTCTTCTTTCTTCAAGATCGGTTGAACGGTTTCGGAAGTTAACATGAATGATCATCGTGACACAGGTTTTTATCTATATAAAAACTGATTGAGGTTTCACAGTGAAGTTGTTTCGAATGCAAACTAGCCTTTTACTTAATTATTAGTTATTACTAACCCGCCCCAGCTTGGCACACATATTTTATACATGTACCTTCACGCCTATTATCCCCGAAGGGCAAGCAGAGGTGTGCTAGTATATACACAACTCGTAAGTCCAGTGGATATACTAGAACACCCACGATTAGCCAAGATACTAGGGTGGCAAACCTATCGGTACTTCGGGCACATTCCATTCCCGGGCAATGGAATGATTACTCAGAATAATCTGAAAAACATTTAAGAAAAGTTTCCCGATCTGGGAATCAACCCAGGACCCTACGGGCTAACGGTCTTAACAGGCGATAGCCGCACCGTTACACCACAGAGATATTAATTGAACTTAAATCTAAAATAGTCTTTTTCATCAATTATTTTTGCTAATAGGCTATTTTTGTAGGCAAACAAGCTAATTGCTTCTCTAAAGAATGGAAAATTACGAGCATTAGCTGTATGCTGCCAATTAAAGTCTGGCGCGTAAACTTCTTGAATCTGTAACCCCACCACCACCAGCTAGCCTTCTCTCTTTACACTGGTATGAAACTAATATATTTATACATAAGGAATCATAATTTTAACTTGTTCTATAAGTTTGTTCAGGTTAACTAAAAACATAATGTTGTCTGAAATAGGATTGACGGACTTGTCATCACATTATAATCATCGGCTAATCGTGTATTCATAAGTATGCACATCTGCCTACCACTGCCGGGATATCAGCGTGACGATACTTTATTAAAAGCTTTCTTTTAACTTGCATTGTATGTATGTAAGGATGTATGTTCGAGTGGAATCTTAGAATTCAATTTTGAAGTAGATATTTTCATCCGATTGCGCTGAAGTTTTGTATACACGTTTAGTTTGGATGATAATGGACGATAAGGTACGTGACATCATTCTATATCCAATATGGCGGACCAACCAACATGGCGGAATAGTTGTTTTTAAAGCACTTTTACAATATAAGTATTAAATGAAAGGGTTCGTTGAGAGCAGTTCAAAAATAACATAAGCTTTTTCTAAAAAGATTTTTTGCTATTCATTTATTTTATACTTTTTCTTGTCTAGTCTAAAAACAGCGTTTGTACGAACCATCCTCTTGTTGTTTGCCTTCAAATATACAGGTTTATACTTGGTTACACACGATCTGTGCCCGCAACTTTGTTCGCGTTTTTATTTAATTATTTTATTTTACACATTTCTAAAATAAAAGTAGCTTAAGCCGTTCCTTATTACATCAGCTACCTGCCAGTGCAAGTCCCACCAAAATTGGCGAAGCCGTTTGATGTTAACGGTGTTAACGTCAAACGTCAAACAGATAGACAGACGACAGACAAAATTCTATAAAATGCTATTTTGTTATATATGTACATTTCAAACATACATATGCATTAAGTAAAAAGCGGTTATTTTAATACTGCATATAGACGCTCCAATTTTGTTTTTATTTTGTACAGATTACTATAACAATCATAAATTTTAGCAATGGCAGCTCTACATACATCATTTTAGTTACATCGAAAATGAGCGTCTATGAATGAAATGTATCTATTTTAATAGAATATCTTTTACAGATACTGATGATAAAAGAATCATATACATAGGACTCCAGGTTATGGAATTATTCTTTATAGAAGTTTTATAGGTTATGTCACCATCAGCCATATTTATTGAATTTCTTCTTGCTTAAAACAACTTTTTAGTACCTAGGTATAGAAAACTGAGGAAACTTAATGTTCGTTAACGATTACGCATGCAATTAAGCAATGCGGGACGTGTTTAATACGACACTTAGGTACCACACAATATCTTATTTCTCCATTCATTGGAGGTAAGATTTGTCATTATTAGAGGGGATTTCGTTACGAGCTGTTGAAATTGTTGAAAATAACGATGGCAAACAATATCCAAAAACATGACACTATCGGAATCCTTAGGCACGCACGAGTCACAAAGATGTAATAGGAATCAAAGTTCATAAACAGTCTGAGTCAAGTGTTTAGAAGAAAAAATAAAGTCCTTGGGCAGTCCGGGTCAAAAAAATAACGAAAACAGGAGAAAACGCAGTGAATACACATAGAACTCAACGAAGCGCTTGCGAAATACTTTTTAGACAGCATCCTTTTTTTCATAACGTATTTACCGTATACCGGCTGTTTTTTTGTTTAAAATATATTCAAAACTTTGTATTAAAAGGGTAAATAATAGTATTATTCGCAATAAAATATGATTCAATCTTTATAAGATCAAAAAATATGTCTTTCTATCTTTGGAGAAAATAGTTATTTAGGGTGGCAACCTTGAGGCTACAATGATGGCCACTACGGGAAATGAATTTCAATAATTGTACTTTTAATTTACTACTTTTTTACCTCGAGTTCTCTAAATATTAATGAAGTATCGAAATGCGTCAAAAAACTTATTATGTTTTTTGGTTGTCTTGAAATTTTAAGACGCTTTCAATGCCTTTAACTAAAAATCTGCCATGAAATGAAATAAAATGAAAATTATTTATTTGCCGAATATGTGTCTTTAAAAGATGTCACAAAACAAGAGTTTTTAATGATATCAACATATTCTACCAATATGTGGTGTGCAAATATTTTAAAATATAAATTATATTTATTTATTTATAAAACAATATATTACACACTAATAATGTTAACTTATAGATAATAAGATATCTATAAGTTATCATTATTTTTACATAGCGCTTTCCAGCGTATTTGCGTCAATAGTGAACGTGGAGGAAGCTAGGCAAGTGTGCAGGGACCGTGTCACTTGGCACTCTGCCTACTTCAATGAATTATGAACCAACAAACGTTTATCACAACAGTGAACCATTCATTAGCAATTATCGTGAACAAATGAAGAGGCAAAAAACTTAGAACAATGTTCTATTATATTATGTTCAATAGTTTAGAAGAAATACCAATTACCAATGCGTAATTTTACTCACAAATATATTATTTTCAAGCAATAGCTTCTAAGGTGGTGTAGTCGTTGTCTGACGCAAGAGATCTTAGCTTTGATGCCCGGATAAGGCGACTCTTTCTTATGAATTTTTACAGTTTATCTAAAAAACATAACGTTGCCTAAGATTGGATTTGTGGCCGATATGCCAACTGACTTGCTAATAAGAAATATCATTGAGTAATTAAATAACTGAAAAAATAGAACACTTGCAAAATAGTGATAAATAATCTAAAAATAATATCCAAACTATCATAATTTTCGGATGATTTAAACACCGCCATTTTAGCGCGCTTATTTGTGACGTCACCGTCCACT
>DVZL01002158.1:0-15937 GCA_018236625.1 Lasaia peninsularis
TTCATCAAAATCAGTTCAGCGGTTTAGGCGTGAAAGCGTAACATACAGACAGAGTTACTTTCGCATTTTATAATAAAAGTACGGATGACAGCGAACAAGCAAACGGCTCTCTTGAAAGTAAGAAATAACATTTTGTAATTTGTAGAATCGGCGTTACTTCGCGGAAATCCATATTCAAACAAAAATATAATCGTTATTTTACCAAATTCCATCAAAAAACTGTAGTGTTGTGCGACTCGATCAAACGCGACACACAATTTACTTTCAACGTAAAGAAAGAAGTACCTATTATCAGAAGAACTAGTTTAGTAGTAGAGTTTTAGCTGTTCGCCTTTGGAATACACTTCCGAATGATATTAAGAATAGTTCTTCCAAATTTTCATTTAGACGTTCACTCATAAAGTATCTAGCGGATTAATTTTATCAGATTTCATTGGTATTATATTTTTATTATATATTAAAGTATGTTTTTTATGTTATGTATTATACTTTTTATTTGTTACGTGTATTTTATTTATTTATGTATGTAAGTATATTTGTTTTAAGTATGTTTTTTTAATTATAATTTTTATTTAATATTTTTTTGATTTCTGTGCACCCCTTAATGTATATTTCGAATTATGTTAAGTTGACTGTTAGAGAATGCCATGTAGCATTAATAAGACCACCTTTGTACATTTTTTTAATTTTTTTTTAATATTTATATTAATGTTATGACTGTACATGGTGTCATAGATTTAAGATATGTAAAGATTAGATAACAATCGTTGTGTGACACCTGTTGTTGTTAAGGCTATTTGTTGATCAGCGCCAATGATATTAAATACAGTTTAAAACGACCTTGCCTGTCTGCGTGGGCCCTCCTACTGTCTTATTGCCATGTTGTATAAACTACTAACCTATGTCCGCAGCATTCGTTCTCTTAATTAAACATAACTGCACTCACACTTGACCGACGATTCGTTAAAAGTAATGAAATTTTATCTAAAATGGGTCCTGAAGTTGCGGGATGATGCGAAAACAAGCAAACTGACAATAGTTAAAGATACTAGTTCTCTTAGATTCTTCGAGAGTGTTTGATTGTTTGTGTCCTGAAATGGTAAGCTTAAAATTCTCAAATTTCGATTTTTCTGACAACAGTTGCGATTGGTTCAGATAATATATGCAGAATAGAGAACAACAAGTGGTCATTGGAGAGTCAGACGGAAAGCAGTCATTTTCAGACAATATAAATTCTCAAAATATCAAGAGGCGTTCCCCAAGTATATTTTTTAGTCCTAGCCTTAGGTGTTTTTTTTTATGATATTGGAAGGCAAACAAGCAGACGGATTTCCTGATGGTAAGACATACACGTCGCCTATAGACACCAAATGTGAAAATGGTGCGTTGCCATCCTGATGCTGGGATGGTAAGCCTCTTGTGTGAGTAAGTTTACCGGCTACCCTACCCTCCAAACCAGAATACGATAATGGCGAGCACTGACGCTATTGTGGCAGGATTAGGTAAGGCGGTGGTACCGATTCGGGCGAGTCGTTGCAAGACTCGACCACCTAGTAATATTACTCCGTTTATCCTTTTTGGAGTCAGGAATCAACGACTATATTGTTTGCTGGCGGGAACGCTGTCAGCTGTCAGGACAAATAGTTCCTTTTCCTAGGTCTAATCTAATGTGTAAATTCAATAAAAATCGGTTAAGCCCCTATGATGTTAAAACGCCTTTACAATATTATGATGAATTTTAAATATTTGCTATTTCAACTATATAAACCAAATTGATATTCTGATAAATCTAAATCGTAACGATTATAATTATAGGTTTTCGATACTCATCAATGTTAACGATCGAGATGGCTTCTCTCGGCCGCCTCCCAAATATGGCGAGCAGACATATCCATTTTTAGAATACCCATTATTATTGATTTTGTTACATAATTCATTCTTTAAATATGTCTCATTTATTTTAAGTTTTAAAACCAATTTTAAAATAATAGGATGTTATACAATTCGACTGAATGTACCTTTTGTTGTATGTCTGTTACGCTATATTTCCGATTATTATGATCAGATTATAATTGTGTGTTGCCGTTGACATTTTAATGCAAAACAAAATATTTGAATGGGTTCATAAACCATGAAAAAAACCGGTCAAGTACGAGAATTATTATTTGTAAACGGCAAAAACATCACTTTTGATTTGCGTCCATTAATCCCTATATATATTGATCTTATCTGCTTTTAGTTAAAAATTCAACAATCTAGCTATCGCGGTACCTGTTATACATCCCTGTGACAAAGCGGAGTCTTATTTTTAGGATTCCGATTTTGCCTAGCACGGAATCCTAAAAATGTATATCTATTATAACACAAAATATAATGAACCTAAAGACGGCTTCTTTGTAAATACTGTGTTTAAATCGTAAATCCAACATCTATAATATTCCCGAAATAAATTATATTACGTAACGTATACTACAGTCTTCATTACACCCAGTAACACAGCAGGCACTGTCGGACTACTCATGAAGTATAATACCTACCTACTAAAAATTTTATGTTCAGTAAAACCTCGAGTCTTCATGCAAAATATGAGCTGAACAAATGACAAATACAATTCGTACAATGTAATAACAAAGATAGTCGTAATATTTAAAAAATTACCTTCACGCCTATTATCACCGAAGGGGTTGGTAGAGGAGTGCTAGTATACCCACGACTCGTAGGTCCAGTATATATACTAGAACACCCACGATTAGCCAAGGTACTAGGGCCCACAATGAGATAGCTGGTAAGCTGGCTGGCTAGGATAAAGGCACATTCCAATCCCGGGCAATGTAATGCTTACTCAGAATAATCTGAAAAACATTTTAGAAAAAGTTGCCCGATCTGGGAATTGAACCCGGGAACCCACGCGGCTAACGGTCTTAACAGGCGACAGCCGTATTGTTACACCACAGAGGCGATGTAATAATATAGAGGTAATATTATACAGGGTGTAATGAGATCGGTCGCCAAAACAAAAACGACAACGGCATTGACAAAGAACAAAACCGTAACGAATCGCCGCCGCTCCCGCTCGCATGTCCAACTGAGCGTGAAAATAACACGCCATGTGTATTTCGTAAGAGGTAATGATAATTACCAACGCCCCGTTCCTATAATTAACGAACCGTAATTCGTAAGTATAATCGTCGTATGTCTTAGTAACGGCACATTACTCATAGTTTATTTTATTAGTTTTTTTTTTGACTTGCCATCTAAGTATGTTCTGTATCACGCAACTTAATTTTGTAGCAGTAATCTTCGGCCGACATATTGTATACACGTTTAATTTACATGTCAATACACAAAAACACGAATACCCTATTTTTTAATACTGCCCCTAAGAGTAAGATAAGTAATATATTTACACTGGAAAATGCTGTCGCGACAAGTTTTTACAATAATTAAATTGTAGTACGTTATAAGATGATAGTAAAAGTTTTAAAGGAAAGGAATTTATTATTTATTCTTTTACCTTTTAATAAAATCTCGTTTTTATTTAGATTACAATTCGTAGAAAAATCAAGCGTACGTAAGCAATGAACGACTTGCTTTTTAAATATAGGAGCCGGGTGTAAGTGAATTGAGCGCTTTTTCCAGGGAGTCTCTGTCATCTTTGAGATTATTGATTAATTGTCTTCTAAAACGTCTCAATTGTTACCGTTAGAACACATACATGCAGTCGGATTTCTTAATGATAATAGAAAACCGTTACTTACCAATATCAATAAAAACGCCAAAAAGCACATTTATTTTATGGGAGAAGCCTCATTATAACCATTTTATTATGTTTTTAGCATTTTTCGTTATTGAAAGTATCGAAAGTTAGAGTTTTCTAGCTACCACAGTTCATGAGATTATAAGCCTGGTGACAGATAGAGAGACGGACAGCGAAGTCTTAGTAAAATATTACGAACTTAAAGCTGGTATCTAACTAAAAATGTCTCCTATAGACAACCATGTATGGAAATCGTGTGTAGCTAAACTAAGACAAAAATTGTAGGCTTCATGTACGAGATAATCTACCCGCTACTTTACTTTATAACAAGGGTCAGTCATTAGAATGTTAATCAATTAAGATCCGGGATAAAATCTCTGAATTCGTGCGCAAATAGGAAGCGAACAACAACATTCCTCGAAACGCACGCCGCGTCCCGCATTCCCGTTCGCGGCTTCCGAGAACGTTCGCACAAAGGTCCGCTAGCTGCCGCGGCCGTGCGGCCAGTGGGCATTCGTTACCGATATGTCGCCTGCTCGCCTCATTATATACTTTTTAAACCTGAACATTGCGTAGATCCTATAACAACTCCTTAGAGTGAAGTGTGTGCGGCCGGTGTGCTTGAAGTTTCCAATACTTACAACTTAAAATGGGACGCAGACGTTACTATGTGTGATCAGGGAAAGAGTGGGATTGAAAGAAAGTGCGTTGGTGTAAAAATGAGAAAGATCATGCTCCGATGGTTCGGTCATGTGGAAAGAATGAAAGACGAAAGATTGACAAAGCAGATTTACAATGCGAATGTGGATGGATGTAGGTATCCGAGGAGACCTAAGTTGATATTCCACAACTAAATAGCTCGCGTATTATCCGAGGGTGGTGTCAAGAGTCTCCGCAATCGGCGTGTATGTATGAAGAGAATGATGAATGTGGAGGAAGCTAGGCAGGTATGGGGTTGGGGGTATGGGATTTGGCATTCGACAATCTCTGCCTACCCCGCAAGGGACCTGGCGTGAAGATATGTATATGTAAAATTTGATTTTATAAATATATTTAGTTAATTAAACGTATGTTTCTTTTGTCCGCATGCATGCCCTGATGCCATGCAAATACCGACTTCAACCTCATTATTATGTTTCGGAACTAAGACCACCACCAGATTTTAAATAAAAAAAGAATCATCACAATTGGTTCATCCAGTCGAAACTTCTGGGGTCTACGTACGATATTTTTTTAGATATTTATTTCATACGTCGTAATATTTATACGAATATCTACGCAGTATGACCATCTTTAATCACACATTACCAATTTGTCGCCCACTCGCCAAATCACATACATCTTGAACTTGACCATTGCGCCAGTCCAATAAACATCAAAAGTTGTATTTTTATGGGATAAGGAAGCGAACCAGCACACGGTTCTCCTGATGGTAAGAGACTACCGTGGCCTATAGACACCATAACTGTTGCGGGTGCGACGTCGTTTATAATATTAGTAGGATATATTTTTCATAATATGTTTCTTATACATGTTTGTAAATTTAACATGAAAGATCAAATATTTTGAACTTAATGTATTGTCTTATTGTCTCGGCTATTGGCGCAGTGTGTACAATTCATAATTGCCATTCCATACCACAATAGGATTAAAACCGTTTAAGATCGTCCCACAGAATGATCGCCTAGATTGTGCGACCACGAGTGTCAGTCGTACCTTCGACATCGGGTGGACGAGTGTCGTCCGGCGTACCTTTATTTACGAGTTCGACAATTATCCGCGTGTGAAAGTGCCTTTGTGAATTATCCGGATATTTTTGTAATTATCAATGGATTTGGTGTGAGTGGCGGTCACACAGAGCTGGCGATTGTTTACTCGTACATTAATCGGTACATTTATTGACCCTACTCTAAAGAATTGATGTAGAAGTAGAAAAATTTGAATTGTATTAGTCGATTTGTTTAAAACGGTATAACTTAAAAGTATTTAAAGAAAGCGAAGAGGATTCTTTTCTAGCTTTTTTGCCTACTCTATCTTTACCGCTATTCATCAGGTGGGTTTAGGCCCATAACACACATTCCACACAACGTCACATTCCACAATAAAAAAAATTATGTAAGCACTTTATTCAGAGTTTGTCTAAGACATATATTTCAGATGCATCAATTTTGTCAAAGACAATCAATAATATACAAGATTTGAAATTGATTAATATGAACCATTGTCTTAATCAAGGAATACGTTGAGATGTGACGACCCTATCGCCCGATATAGGAATCAAGCCATCAGCAATAACTCGCACGGATCGGTGCAATTGCCGTTTGTAATATTGATTTTTTCCGGCTTTGAGAGTAAGAGGCCGGTAAGCTTACCTATCTGAGTAGTTACAGAACTTGGAAACTCACTAATGACGTTTTTAGTGTCTTATGATGACGTCGTACGACGACGTATTTCTTAACGGCGACAAATCCGTCTGCTTGTTTATCTTCCTATAATATAATAAAAAATAGATAATCACAAAGCAAGTTCATGCATTGTGTTTAATAAATTCAAATAAAAAATCTAGTAACCAGCATATTAATGATGTGCAGCAGCATATTAAATATGATTGTATGTGACCGGCTTCAAAGATAATGTTATACATAAATCATACCTAATAGAAGGCTTGGTGTTCATTACTAATTGATTAATATTAAACAAAACTCAATATTAATTGCTTTAGTTCTGTGTATAAAATACTCATATTTTTTTTTCTGTGAATTTAAATTCATTGTGATGTTGGATTGTTGAGCCTTTTGTGTAATTTTAAAGGCTACTCATAGAGACGATGATTTGAAAAGATCGATTTTTAAATCGATTCGAATCGTAACACGATAAATCAATTAAAAAAAATCGAGGTCTAAAAGATCGATTTCTAAAAAATAGTTTTTTAAAGTTTGTGGTGACGATGTAATTATAAATCAAATTTTAATAAAAATAAAATAAATATTATAGTTAACGATTTCTTATCGATAGATATCATCAGGGAATATTATGATAGCAATTATTTTATTACGATACCAAAGTATCAGATCATCAAATGTCTTACATAGTTAGGAAAATATAGCCTATAGTTCTTAATACTTAGTATCTTTACAAAAAAAGATCGAATGTCGATTTACATGGATGATATATCGATTCACTTAATCGATTAAGTACTATGCATCGATATAAATTATAAACTGAAAGAAAACAATACAATCCGGAGACGGTTGCTGCGGAACTCCATCAGCTAGTCCGGTTGAAACTACAGTGATAGTTTTTTCGTGTTCACCAGAGTACAGGTTCCTTCATTCGTTCAGGATACAATAGTTTCGTTTGAAAGAAAGACTTTAACAGTGACTGTGGTCTGGACTTGATTTCTTATTCCTTTATCTGGTAATGGAGTCGTGAGATTTGTAGAATGGAGAATAGAAGCACCCTTTGATGAAATAAAACCTAGAAAAGCACTTAACTGGACCTATAAATAATTGAATAGTAGTAAAACTGTAAAAAAATCCTCTTCAATTCCATTGTCATGAAGACAGCGAACAAACTCACGGGTCTTCTGATGATAAGAGACGACCGTGGACTACGGACACCATAGATGCTATAGGTGCGTCACTGTCTGTGGTCGGGTTGTTAGACCGTATGTGCAGGTCTACTGGATCCCTTACCCTCCGGATCGAAACCGGTGGACCTTATCCGGGTAAGTCGCTGCATAGCACTTTACCATCACTGGTGATTATGATAGTGACCCAGTTAACCTATGCTCCGACAGTGAGCTACCGACCACTTTGACCATAGAGAGGCATTTGCAGAACCTTTAAATCAGGAGAACTGTGCTTGTTCGCTGCTTTATCATGTACACATCAGATGCTTCAAAATTGACACATAAAAATGAGTATATATTCTACAATCTACAAAGTACGTCGTGTGTTTTAGATATTTTTGAGACTACACAGATTGCACAAAATATACGAAATGGTCGAGATAAACACTCCAATTTAGGTTAAGTACTTAGCCTTCAGGTCGTAGCTGTGAAAGACAAACTAGTTAACTAATATCCTGATTAACTACTATCCTGATACTAAGTAAGATTTCAGTGTAAATGTGTTAATGGTGCTTTGTTTACTTGAGGTGGGATGTGAGGCCTTAAGAAGTTTAGTCAGAACTAACTTTCGTATAAAGAAAGACAAAGTAGGGATTTATTTTATAATAGACTGTTGACGTGGACTCTACTATAAACAAAAAAATAAAGGCAACCAGTATTAAAAATATATTTTGGCAGTTATTTTAATGGGCCTCTATACGACTGCCGCCTACACCGTCGTCGCCCACCATTCCTATTTACAATGAACTACCATTCATCTGCAAAAAAAGCATGGATTGTATAACCATAGTGGATAAACGCGATATTCAGCTTTGTCACTTTGTCAAACGAAACAAGTGGTTGTGATGTCGCTCGCGGTTTTATAAAGTAATCTAAAATCTAGGCAATCGTTGATTATCACCCACAACGTAAGCATAATATAATTAAAAAATATACCAATTTCAATACGGAAAAATTTCTCAATTCGACTAAATTTTCCTTTTTTTTGTTTTGTTTGACATTACTCAATGGTGATCCATACACATTTTACGCCAATAGGTAGGTACAAAATCAATAACAGTTATCTAAACGACATCATAATGAACTTGGAGTCGGTTTTTCGAAATATTACCGTGTGTACATTATTAATATACGTTTTGTAATTAAAGTAGATGAAAAGGTAAGAAGCGGTGTTAATACCGCCATAACGATATTGTCGTGTTTCGGTCCGGAGAATAGGTTAGCCGGTAGACTTGCACATAAGGTCTACAACATCTATTGTATCTCTTACCATCAGGAGACCCGTGTGCCTGTTCGCTGTCTTATCCCATAAAAAAAATAGAGAAACCAAACCGGAGGAAATTTCCGAAGCTCTACCGGAAGCGACGCGCCGCCCGCCCACGCCCGCTGTCTCTTGTGTAACCAACCTTCACCAAATACACTTGCTGAATATCATATTAATGACATGTCATTGTGGCTATAGGTAAATTCTATCATCATTATAAGCTACGGTACGAGAATTAACGAAATAAAATTATTTTTAAAGTAACGTTTTTTTTGAACATTGCGAAAAAAAAGCCCAAACGGTGAACTTATCAAGATACCGAGATTTCTTACAGCCAACCCAAAATTACGTGATGTTGCGATTGGTAAACGGAAGGCAATGTTTACGATAAAATTATCTGTTCAGACATTTTGATATAAAAATAGAATATATTGAAACATATGCATTTTCGCATTTCGCCAAATTTTATTTACTGAATTCGAATAGACCTTACAAGTGCTTCTTGTGACGCGTACATGTAATTCTAAAGTAGGATACTAGGATCTTTTATTACGTTACGCAACAAGGAGTTTGTGTCTAACAGTTTATGTATGTCAGCATGTTACGTTCTAGCCTCATTCTAATGAGATTAACGTATATAAAATTGATCCTAGTAAATATAATACCTAATCGATTCTCTCCATGCATATTAACTCAAAATATTTACTTTGTCATTTTTTATTCCAAATATTGGAATTATTTGCCAAAAACAGTATTTTCTGAAAAATATAACGCCTGTCTTATGGTTGAAAAAAAAAAAGCTTAGATACCTTTCAGATTAATGTGAGTCCAACTTTGCTTCTCTTATACAACTGATAAATTGAGGATCATTGTTCTAGACTTGAAGTAATAAAAAGGGTATATTCTAAACAATATAGACGAGCCGCCGGTGACCATTATCGCCTTGTGTGTTTGACAACATAATGCCATGGCGTCTTTTAAGAAGTGCCTTACATTTGGGAAGTGTTTGTTAGAGACCCTGATCTAAGCCTAATTTTAAGTAAAATAAGCTTTACAGCTTAGTTAAGATTATTAAATGATATTACATTCAACCTACATTACGTATTTGAAGAGCAACTTTGCAAACTAAGAATTAGTCAATCTTTCATAAATACCAACCATACAGTAAGAAAAACAAAAAGTGACAGAGTAAAAAGAAGTAAATTCTTAAGCTATTAGTACATGGTTCTTCAATGTTAAGACTTGTTTTGTATACAGATCGTACCAACACAACGACGCTCTGCTAAACTAGAACGTGACTAATTGCCCTTGTAAAAATTAGAACAAACACTAAAATCAAACTAGAGTCCATTGAAAATGTCGAAAGCAGGTTAATGAAGCCAAACTGTTATGAAATATTGACTAGGAAACGTCCACCTGACGGGAATAGCGCGTTACGATAACCGTCGCCAGCTCAACAGTGTGACCGCGCTATCATCCGGTATCGACCGCGTGTCAGATAACTCAGCATCCCGGACCAAAATAACCAGTCTTCTCCCAGCCGCAGCCGCACCACGACTGCCTTAGATAATAATCAGCTCAGACTTTTATACCACCTGTGAGGGATGGCCACCGTGCGCACGCGTTCTGCCTCCCCAAAATCTGTATCCTTTTCACCAGTGCTCGAAAGGAAATACAGTGTCCAACGGGAGCCTCCCAAAACTGAGTTGAATCCTACCGATTGGAAGAACTACTTCAATGATTTCAGCTCATATCTGGGTAAGTAAATCATTTTTATCATCACAAATGAGTCAAGTTTCTTTAATTGTCCGGCCTTGTTCTATATTGGTTGCGTGTTTGTGGAGCGTTTGGGAGTCGATGCCGTAAACAAACTTTGCGCAATACCATCTAATGTGCTTAAGATATAGTCTGGTATATAGTTGGTCCTATTAATTATAATAATTATTAAAATATGGTTATTAAGATTAAGAATTAACTTTTATAAAGAATCAGCTTTCATATTGTTCAAAAAAGTTAGATTTTTTGAAGTTAAAATTTATTTAAACAATTTTTATGCATACGGGTAGCATGCATAACATGAGCTTCTATGGCTAGTTGTTAGCGCATTGGAGTTTTATGCCGGCAGTCCAGGTTTGATCACATTCTTTACTCTTATGGTAAAGAAAAACATCTTGGAAAAACCCGAATTCATGTAATAGAATTCCTTCGTATAAAAACTGATGCCCTTATGAAATTCCCTAATTTAGTTAGCCATCCTGAAATCACACGATGTAGAAACAGGATAAGACGAGGACAAATATGCATATAATTAACTAACTCGAGACCGATTTCTAAAGTTAAAATATTTCTTTTAATATCTGTTTCAAAATTTAAAATTCTCTAAAACCATATTTTAAAGTTTAACTGTATGAGCAACGCATCACTGCCAATTTTGATGTATATGACACTTATGTCTCAATGTCATAAAAAAGAATCCTTACTGCGAAACTTATAAATATTTTTTTTCATTTATACGAGTATTACTAAGATATATCTGATGACCCCCAATAGTAAGAGACGATCTTTACCTCTACAATTATAATAATTACCGAAGGTGTGAAGTCAAGTTTGAGAAAAATGGGATAAGACAGCGAACAAGCTCTCGGGCAACCGTAGCCTATTGACAACATAGACTGTCTGATCACCAAGTCTATACTGTGTAATGTCTTCACCATCAAGTTTTTATACCGTATGTGCAAATCTACCGGCAACCCTTACCTCCGGATCGAAACACGACAAACATGTCATTATGGCGCGGCGGCAGGAATAGGTGAGGCGGTGGACCCAATCCGTGCGAGTTGCTGCACAGCACTCTACCACCAGTGGTCATGTTGGAAGTAACCCAGTTAACCTAGTCTCCCACCTTGAGCTATCGACCACGTTGACCATAAAGCGGCATTTGCGGATACTTTATATCAGGAGAGCTATATACTTGTTCGCTGCTTTGTCATAGAAAAAAATCAATAAAACTGTGTTAAAAAAATAATTATGTGGTAGATAAAAAAAACACCTTCACGCTTACTATCCCGAAGGAGTAGTCAGAGGTGTGCTAGTATATCCACGACTCGTGAGTCCAGTAGACATACTGGTCACCCACGATTAGCCAAGGTACTAGGTAGATAAATAAAAAAATCTGCAATTTAATCGTAGTAACTGCAAAAACCCTTATTCAATTTCGTTATCATATCGTATCAGTAATTTAAACCAAAATACAATATATTTTTTATATTTTTGGTTCTATTTTAAATACATGTAGAGTTATGGTTTACCTTACAAAATAAAATTCAATAAAATCCATTACGAATAGGCATCGCGTAACAAACATACAAAAACAACAAAAGGAGAACTTATTAAAAGGCGTTTAAGAATTGTGTGTTCTTGTTTTGTAGTTACTCAATACTATGATTATAATTTTGCTTAAAGCGTATGAACCTACGACTCGATAAGTGCAGTGTCAAGTTGCCGATAACCTTGTGGTTTTCTATCTTACCGCGAAACCGTTCAATTTGACTGAGCTACATTCTCTATTAATATTTACAATCAGATGTCATGCTTTCGAAACTGACAATCACGAGAGAAACTCAAATTTTCCTGTATGTCATTGCAACGTTCTCGTATTCACCTATAATCTCATATCCTGTAGATGTTGATCGATACTAAAGTTTGAAACCTTTTATCTATATATCTATCTATCTAATATCTTTAAACGAGCAATTGTTGTATATATGTATATATCAACGATCTCAGAAACGGCTTGAACGATTTTCTTGAAATTTTGTATTTAGGGCGTTTCGAGGGCGATAAATCGATCTAGCTAGGTTTTATTTTCAGAAAATGTACATTTTCTGTTCGATTTAAATAACCTGTCTATAGTTAGAGTTTGATTGCTAAGATATTTTTATTAAATATTGAAAAATAACCTTGGTTGCCTGGTTACTGATTCTTGCTAAGATATTTTTATCAATTATTGAAAAATAACAGTGGTTGCCTTGTTAATGATTTATCATATATCGTCAGTAAGTAATTTGCATAGTAAATAAGTAATTATCATTCAAAAAAAACACCGAGCAAAGCTTGGTCATCCGGTTACTTCTTATTAAAAGGTATCATAACTGTTATAAACTACTAATTACTAATAGAAACTGTCAAAAGTAAATAATTAATTGACTATACGTAAAGAAGTAAAGAATGTTGTTCCTGTTTCGCCCCCGTTTTCATGTTGTTATTTTTATGATTCATCTCTGAGGTGTTGAAAAGATTTCATATAACTCAGTTATGTGTCCGACCGTCTATTAAAGATTGGTTTCCATAGAATCTGCTTCGCAATAACTATGTTGTAAAAATACATCATATGACCCAGATTTAATAATAATTTTGAACAATATTTTATTGCTGTGAGTGTCGGTATAGTAATCAAAGAACACCACCACGACTGGCTCTAGAGTTAATATAGGTGCTTATTTGATTGAACCTTTCACGGGTTCGATCGGTTTTACTCAATAAGGTCGTAGGGTAACACCATATTCTGTGTATACCATATATATTTATATACCATTATATACATGGTATATAAATATATATGGTATATTATATTATATACACTATATACCCAAGAATATTTCTGCTTAATGCTTTTTTGCCCCTGTTGGTTACATAAATTATTATCTTGAAGCCAATGAAAATAAATCTAGTTTTGTATGTTTCCAGATCAGAAATACGGACAGAATAATAAATTAAAAATCTTTTTAAAAAAGCTTTCATTTAAACTCTCTAAAAAGAAGAATCTCGCTCTAGAAGAGCATTAAAAATAACCATTCCGCCGTCTTGATTGGTCCGCCATATTGGATATAGAATGACGTCACGTACCTTACCGTGCATTGTCATCCAAACTAAAAGTGTATACAAAATTTCGGCTGAATCGGATAAAGATAGCTGCTTCAAAATTGAGTTCTAAGATTCTACCCGAACATACATACTTGTTTACATACATACATTGCAAGTTAAATGCTTTTAAAAATGCGAAAATTCTTTTATTTTTAAGCCAAAGATTTATGAAGGTTAAAGCTGTTTTATTGAATGGTAGGTCTTCATGTAGCGAATTCCGTGATATACATAACTTAAAAATCGAGGTTTTTGAGTTAGCTCCCTTTAGATTTAGAGGTGTGATATGTAAGAGGAATATTTTAAATTGGATTTAAAGAATCTAAGGTATATGCAACATGATATGGAAGTGAGATGCCCGTTACACACGTTTTAAGTATATTAAAATACATTTTGATATCACTCTTGTTCACTTTTTTTTACTATTTTGTATTTGTCGGACCTTGACATAAGATACATACCTATCATCACTCACATAGACGGATGTAACAAATCTACACTCAAATGTTCAAGATCAGACTTACGGAGTTTTAAATTTCTTGATTAAAAAAAAACAAAAAATTGTAACCAAGTAATATTTGAATGAAAAGTATTTTGGTCTTTGTTTATTATGTAGTCTGTTATAATCTATTTCTAGGGTAACCTTCTCAAAGGACGCTCTTGTCTGACATTGAGTGTTAAATTCACCTTTCTCGAATAGTATCTACTTTTATAAAATTATTGAACTTGTCTCGTGTGTTGTGGGGGTAAAATCTTGTTAAAACTGAAATCTGGTGAAAATTTAATGTTAAAGCAGGTTCCTATACTTAATGGAGCTGACATTTGATTACAATTTAATTTGAACTAGCTACTACTTTCAACTTTACTCTTACTCTGAAGGTATTTAGCTCTCCAGCAAATCCTGTTAAGATTTTATTATGCGATAATATAGTGACTAAACTCACGGACGCAAGAGGTTAAAAAAGTATACAAATATTAATTGCATTATGTTGAAGTATAAAAGTGATGACTATTTTGTGCTATATTATAGATATATGTGTAGAGAGCAAGTTAGAAACAACCATCACCTATACCACAAATGGTGCTCGTGTGCTACCACTTAATACCCGGGATTTACAACGTAATCTTGGTTCTCGTACGGACGTGGCACGGTCATGGTGGTAGAAAAAGGCACCATTGGTCACCAATCCATCCACCATTAATACCAATAAATGTACATAGAGTGCAACTTCGATATACCAAATCGGAAGGGAACAAATAAATATTCGTTATATCAAGTAACTCGTCGAACTGAGGTTCTTTATGTTGAGGTTAGCATTGTCTAAAATTCGTTATAAAGAGGTAAATAAATAGTTTATTCACCTCAACATTACGTACTTGCCGCGACATCAATCACATACTATGAGATTAAGAATCATACATTGGTTGGAACTTTATATAAAGGTTTTAGATTGACGAAATTTCTTAATTATAGGTATTTATACTTTTTTTTGATAGTTAAAATTCAATGGACAATTCAATGGGATTACGTAGAATTTGTTAAATTGAGGAAGTCGTTATATTGAGGTACGTTATATTAAGGTTGCACTGTATTTTGTTTTCAATGTTTGCGTTTATTCAGGCGCCGTTATCAAAATTTAGTTTATGTGCCAAGCAAATACTTTGCTCGTGTAATACCGACAGGCGCTAGTTTTCATCGTAATTTAAATTAGACTTCCTAGAATAACGGCTCTAACCACGTTCTCTCACACTGAACTATAAACATGGCACATCCGACCTTGTTACCATAATACTATTTATCGATTTAGTACACAAGCTAGCTTTTCAGGAATGATCTTGACATTGATATTTTCTTTGAAACCGTTGAAATATTAAACTTTCCTGGGTTTGCATAAGATGAATCTAGAAAACTGATTTATTTTGTTATTCCTTGCTTGGTAAAAAGCAACATGAGTCTTGGTTATTATATTACTGCCCTACTTTATATATAAAATATCCAATATAATAAATATCCCTGGAATAGTTAAGTAGATATCTATATATCTATACAAATAAATAAAATTAGTGTCTGTATGTAATATTAAAATAATCGCTTTTTACTAAGTGCATGTGCATATTTACAAGGTACACATACCAAAACAACATTTTTTTAGAATTTTTGTTTGTCTGTTTGTTTCCGCTAATCTCTGAAACGGCTGGATCGATTTTGACGGGACTTTCACTGGCAGACAGCTAATGTAATAAGGAACGGCTAAGGCTACTTTTATATTAGAAATTTATTTTAGAAATGTATAAAATAAATTGATTAAATAAAAACGCGCACAAAATACAGTTAGTATGACATATATTGTAAATTTAAAGTAAA